>PVKY010015277.1:0-10237 GCA_004027775.1 Bradypus variegatus | reverse complement strand
GGGCTGCTCTGTGACAGGTGCTGCCAGCTCCTGGGACGAGGTGAGCTGGGACAGGACCTGGCTCGGAGCCCTGTTCTGTCCCTGCTTGGTGACCCTGGGCACATGACTGCCCCATCTGTGCCTTGGCGTCCTCTGGAACAGGGATCGAGGACTCTGCAACCAAGAGCCGAGGTCAGTTCCCAGATCACCTAGAGGGGACGGGGCTCAGGCATGGAGGAGGGAGCCCCAGAGTCTCATGGCAACCCCAGTGTGGTGGGTGGGCCAACGAAAAGGCAGGTGCAAGGCTCAGTGATGGACGTGTGGGGTGCTCAGTCCCCTCTTGCTCCCCCCGTCACCCCCTTGTCCTGACATCAGGGCTTTCTGGTGGGTACCTCCTGGACGTGGGGAGGGGTGGGCTGGTGGAGCGGACACACTCACGGGTAATCTGGGTCTTTCCAGCTAGGTTGGGAGAGACGACATGAACACAATCCACAACAGGGCCACAGTGCAAGGGAGGGTGGGGGCAGGGGGCAGGGCGCGGGGTCATTTCTGACTAGGCTGCTCCTGGCGGCTCCGTGGAGCTGGTGGCTTTGGAGCTCAGCTTGGCAGGCGGAGAGCAGGGACATTTCTCCTGGTGAAGGGTAAAGCCGGAGCCAGGACCTGGGGGCAGGAAAGTCGGGCTTGTGGTTAAGATAAACGCCAGTCCTGTTTCCCTGAAGGACAAAGAGATAAGGCTGGAGTTTTGGAATTCTTTCCAGGGGTCAGGAGGGTGGAGGAACCAGTGAGGTCCAGAGTGAGGTCTGGTTCTGGGCGGGGCGCTGGGCGCAAAGTGTGACTCAGATGCTGTCCCTGCCCCAAGGAGCTCTCATCCGGGAAGAGACGGTCCTGCAGACAGCTAGCAGTCGCCCCCCAAGCTGCCTGCCCAAGGCCAGGGCCAGCAGAGCCCCCTCGGCTGCGCAGCCCTTGTGGACACGTTAACTCCTCTAGTCTGCAGTCAGTCGGTGCCCCACCCTGCAAACAGGAAGTGGAGCCTCTGTAAGGCACACCTCTTGCCAGGATGCTCCCCCTGAATGTTTGTCCTGGCCCAGGGCCATCAGGGCTGTCTCCTGAGGCAGGGAATGCTGGGGGAGGACAAAAGAGAGACCCTGAATCTTGCCCCAGGGAGATTCAGGGGCACTTGAATTGGGGCCATTGAGGAATAAATAGGAGTTTTCCAGACAAGGGGAATGTGGGGGAGGGCCAGGAGAGTGAAGAAGAGAGGTCTTTGTGGGGTGGTGGGGGGTGGTAGGAGGTGAGGGGGTGGGGTGGGGGAGTGGGCAACTCAGCTCCTGGTGCCCTGGGTTGGAGGCACTGGTAGGCCTCCCCAGGTCTGTGGATAAGCAGATGAGGGAGGGGGGCTGGGCTGGAGGCACATCTGGATGACATCAGGGCAGGCAGGAATGTCCTGGAAGGGCGCTGGAGAAGGGAGCCAGAGAAGGCTGGGAAAAGAAAGCCTGTGGGCCTTGTGTATTTATTTCTCCCCGCCCCCGCAGCCATCCTCCTGGGACAGACCTGGGCGGGGAGTGGACTGGGAGCCCCTCCCAACCAGGCTAAGGGCCTGTTTCCTCTGAGCCTTAAGAGCTTTCTCACTGCCTGGCCAGCTGTGCATGGACCCTGAGTTAGGCAGCTCCTGCCCCTGGGGCCAAGGAGGGGCTGGGTTTCTCCTGGAGGGTCCCACATCCCAGAGCAGGTGGGCTGAGAGCAGGTCCCCTCCACTGACCTGCCCCACATGTGGAGCCTGGGGTGGTAGCTGTTGAAGCACAAAGGTGAGATTTTGAGAAAGGGGTGGGGCTGAGTGACAGGACGCCCGGGGATGGGGACGAGGCCAGCCACTGCAGGCGCTGGGCGCCCAGAGGGGGTTTGCACCCACCTCCCTGGCGCGTCCCGTGTAGGCTCCAGGTCCTGTCCCCCGTGTGGGGCCGAGCCCTGGGCCGCTGGCAGCAAGACCACTGACCCGACCCCACCCGACAGGTGGATCCCGCGAGGCTCCCGAAGGGCTGTCGGGGCTCCGGGCAGCCCGCGGGACGGGTGACAGCGTCATGCGCGCTCGTGCGTGTCTGTGCCCGTGGCGTCCGCCGTGACCCACGCGCGAGACCGCTAGGCGGCAGCCGCGGGTGGCGGGCGGCCGTGCGGGGGAGCCGCCGCGCGTGCGCGTGGACGCGGGTGGCCGGGGACCCACGTGGGCCACCAAAACAAAGGCGGCGCCGCGGGACCGAGTTCGCGCGAGCACGACACCTCTCCGACTTCTCCCGCGCGCACCCGCTGCCCCGGCCTGGGCCGCGCGCTCCGCGCCAGCAGCGCGGGCGCGTGCCCCTAGGGTCCCGGAGCGCGGGGCGCCGGGAGGGGGCGGGAGGGGCGGTGCCCCGCGCGGGGCAGTGGGTCCGGGCGCGCGGAGGGCGCGGCCCCTTTAAGGAGCGGCGGGGCGGGGCGCGGGGCGGGGCGGAGGCTGCGCAGCCGGACGGGGGCGCGCAGACTGTGCGCAGCGGGACGCGAGCGCGCGACCGGGTGCTGCCGCCGCCGCCTCCGCGCTCGTGGCCGGACCGCGGGGCCGCCTCCCGGCTCCCCGGCGCCGCTGCGCTCCGGGCGGGTGGCAGGTGCAGCGCGGCCGGGCCGGCCGGCCGGGGAGGGCCGCGGCGGGTGGATGAGAGTTGGCCCCGACCTCCACGCAGGGTAAGCGGGGGCGGCGGGCGCGCGGACACCCTCCCGCTCCCCCGCGCCCGCCAGCCCGGCCCGGGAACCCGCATCCGCCGGGGGAGGGCCCCGCGCTCACGGCCCCGGGTCCGCGCGTCCCGGCCCCCGGCTCCGGCCCGTGACAGAGGCGAGGTCCCGGGGCGCCGGCCTCCCCCGGCTCGGGTGCTTCGGGGGCCGCAGCTGGGGCGGGGTCGCCAGGGTGAGGCGGGGGCCGCAGACCGGCCGCAGAAGGGGGACAGGCCGGAGCTCGGGCGCGACGGTTGTCGTTCTCCTGTCCTGCTCCGTGGCGGGAGAGGGGGAAGAAGGAGCCCCCGGCCCCTGGGGTCTCAGGGACGACCCCGCCGAAAAGTTGCGGGAGCTGGTCCCTGTCCCTGCACGCTCCACCGTCTCCTCTCGCCTTGTTTGGGCTATTGAGTTGTGGGGCTCCCCGGGCCCGAGGACACCTTGGCTGGAACCCGGGCGGGGTGCCTGGAGGAAGTGGGGTGTGGCGAAGGCCCCTGACCTGCGGCCCCACCTTCCCGAGCAGGCCCTGCACCCCAACAGCAGCAGGGGAAGGGGGAGAGCAAGGCCGGGTGTGGGAGGAGCTGCAGCCCCCCAGGGTCACACACACACCCCAGCGAGACCCCCAATAAGCCAAGTCCCTCTTGGGGCTGTTGCCCACCTGCACATCCAGGGTTGTGATGGAAGTCTGTTGGGATTGGTTTCCTTCTTGCCTTCCTTGGCAAGGTGGGGAGGAAATTCAGGATTCTGACCCTGCCTGCATACACCAAAATTAGGGCCCTGCCCCTGACAGGAGGAAGGTCTGGGGGCCACACAGGCTGTGTTTGGTTAAAAGTAGGGTGCAGCAGTTGGGGGCGGGGAGTTGGGGTCTTGCCTCCATCCCTCACCTGCTCCATGACCTTAGGAAGGGTGTGAGCCTCCCGTGCCTCGGTTTCCTCACCCGTAAACAGGGAGGGTGCTGATGAGACAGTCAAGGAGAAGGTGCAGGCAGAGGGCCCACTGGCCAGGCGTGCCCGGCGTCAGGGAACACGCTGGCCAGGGGCAGTGGTGCCCGGCGCTCCCTTTGCCAGGCTCAGCGAGGGGCTTGTGTTTCCCTGACTTTGTCCCACCTGCAGCCCAGGCCCCTTTGGGGGCACGCAGCCTGGCCAGGTGAGTGTACCAGTGGTGACCCCAGGACAGAACCTGCCCCTGGTAAAGGAGTTCGGTGTAGGGTGTTGCTACCCACATTCCACAGTTGTTGGCCGCGACCCCCGGATCTGGAGCCCTGTGCAGCCTGCCCGGGCTTCCTGCCGCCTTGCCCGGGAGGGGACCCCGGCTGGCTCGGCCTTGCTCCTGGCTTGGCCGTGGTGCGCTCCAGCCTTTGCCTCATGCTCGTGCTTAGAGTGCCACCATTGCAGCACTGTGTGACCTCGGGGCAGGGGCCTCGAATCCCACACCCCCGACAGTGCCGGGCTGTTTGGGGGCACCTGGGCCTGGTGACCCACGGTGGGGATCCTGGGCCTCTCCGGGGTCGCCAGCCCCTCCCCTGCCCTGGTCTGCAGAGCGTGGCTGTTCAGGGAGGTGGGGGCCAGGTGGGGCCCTCTCCAGGGATGGCTGGGGCCCCTCGCCCGCGGAGAGCGGCTTCCTGGAACCTTGTAGCTTGTTTCCGCGTGGCCCTGGGCACCTGCTTGTTCCATCTCTTACCGAGGGGGCGTGGGGGCGTGCAGGAAGAGCTGTGCCCTCCCCCGCCTTCCCTCCCTTCTGCAAGTCCAGCCCCTAGTGGTGCTGGGAGAGCCTTGGCGCTGCCTCCCACGGCTCCCGTCCCTCCTGCCTCACCCTCCCTGCCCCCACCCAGAAAACCAGAGCGGAGAGTCAGACCGTGTTTCCTGAATCACCGTTTTTTGTTGTAGAATAGAATAGAATAGGAGTGGTTTCCTGCACAATGGAAACAAGCGTTATTAGATTCTAGTGATTCAGTGTTGCTGGGGAGGCCGGAGCCGGAGCTGATCTTCTCCCTTTGTAAAGAGAGTAGCGTGTGGAAGCCTGAGGGTGCTCCCATGTCACAGAATGTTGTGGAAATGACGGCCCCACGCCCAGCCCCCGTCTTGATGTAGTGGAGGTAATTTGAGGAAGCCACGGGCTCCCCTGAGCTCCCCGTGGTGTGATCTGTGTTAGTGGTTGTGCCTTTGGGTACTCCCGGTCACCCTGCGGACCCAGTGGCCCCTCCCCTCCCTGAGGAACCCCTCACCGAGGCCCCTTCCAGCTCGACTGCCCGCAGCTTGGCTGTGTGCCTTCGGAATCTGGATCTGCCCCAGCTTTCTGGAGGAAGGGGACTGCTGACCCGGAGTGGCTCCAACCAGGTGCTCATTTCTGGGGCCGCTGGGGCAGGTTTGCCCTCGAATGGGCTGTGTGGCTCGCCTGCCCCTGGGCTCCCCTCTCTGGGGTTCGGCCCTCTGTGTGGGTCAGGATGGGGACAGCCTCCTGAGTGAGAGGTGCATGCTGGCTGGGAGGGGGGTCCCAGACCCCGGGGTGGCTGTGGCCTGGGGCTGATGACCCCCTCTGAGCTTCCGCCTCCTTCCCTGCAGGACGGGGCTGTTAAGAGTAAAGTAGACCATTTTGTCCCAAGCTGGGTTTGTCCTCGTGAGGCAGCGGTGGGTTGTGTAGCCAAACGTCCCTGCACTTAGGAACTTAAACATGAATCAGGTGAAATAAGATGCGGGGCATGAAAGTGAGCCGTGGATGGAGTACAGGTGAGCTCGGGGAAGCGGCTTCTGTTTGCTCAGCCCAGAGGATGGGCAGCTGCCCGGAGTGGCTGCCCGGAAGCTGTCCAGTGTGAATGTGACCACTCAGCCATTTGGGGACCTTTGGCTGGGGAACCTGAGAGCTGGCTTGGGGGCTTTCTGGGCCTCTGGCTTAGGGCTCTTTCCTCTGGCTTTTCAGTGGCGTGGCCCATGGCTCCTGCTAGGTGACGTTAGGCCAGAAGTCACGGCCTCTTCCTCTTGGGCAGAGTCTTGAAAACAGCATTCATGTACAGGGGGTAAAGTTCAGTTTCTGAGCAGCTGCGTGCAAGTGTTTCTCTTCCCCCTGGGCTGGCTGGTGGATGGGAGGGCCTGGGACTCTGCAGAGCTGTGGGGATTTGGGGGGGGTTGAGGCCCTGCACCCCCCGGGTGGGCAGCAGCTGCCTCGGTGCGCCTGCGCAGAGCCTGCATCTGCCCAGCATGGAAATGTGATCGGTTCACCTGAGAACCTCAAGCCCGGCTGCTCTGCGTTCTGTTACAGACAGAGATGGAGCAGAAGGTGAGGGTCTCCCTGAGGAGAGAAAGCGAGTTCCTTTTGATTTTGGCATCTGCAGGTGTCTGGGGTGGGAGGGGCTGGGGGGCCTCGCAGCGGATAACGCACACCGATGACAGCCGCTGTCTAAGGGCATCTGTCCTGATTGTTTGGCATTTGGATTATAACTGCAGGGTTGGTAGAAATTACTCAATAGTGGTGTTGCATCGTCCTCACAACACAGACCTTCACCCCCATTCCATGGAGGGGGAAACTGAGGCACAGAGCAGCAAGGCAGCCTCCTGTTTAAGTAGCCAAGCTGGGATGTGGCTGCAAAGTCTGTGTGATCATAACCACTGCAAACTCGTTGTCTCCTTAGAGTCCTTTTGTCAAGTTCAGTGACATTTCTGGGAGTTTGTGAAAGGCATGTAAGAAATAAATTCAACTTCACGTTGCGAAGGGAAGGTCTCTCTTTGCTACTAAAGGGCAAAGATAACACAGGGCGACGGCCTCGCTTACTCTGGGCCTGACAGCCCTCTAAGCGTTTCGTACCATTTTTCACCACACCTGGAGGCAGGTGCTGTCATTAGTCTGCCTCGCCGGTGGGGGAAGCCGAGGCACAGAGGAGGTGGGTGATATCTGGCGAGCGGCAGAGCTGGTTTTGGAGCCCAGCGCTGTGGCAGGGGGCGTTATGTGGGGAAAACACCTGTTCCTGCCACCGCGTGTCCCTGGACCTCGGTCTATCACCTGTGAGCGAGGGGCTTGGCTCAGAACACAGAGGCCAGAGGTCTGAGAGCTGCTGCGGATCCTCGGTGGCCACAGCCGCACTGCCTCCCAGGAGAGGGTGCTGGGTGGGTGGGCCACCAGGTGGAGAGCCCCGGCTATGGCTTCCCCAAGGAGGAGGGTGGTGGGGAGCAGGGTGGGGCTCGCCCACCACTCGGCTGGTGGTGGTGGCCGCCGTGCGTTGCCTGGGACGGAGGGCCTCTGGGCTTTCCTCCAGGCTTGGACTGGGAACCTGTGGGAGGAAGACACTGATGTGGGGACCGGGTTGCTTGGACCCCGTAAAGCACCATGCTCAGTGTGTTGTTACTGGTCCCTCGGAAATGGACGGGAGGGAGGGAGGCTCCTTCCAGGGCCCCTTTTTGCCGCCGAGTGCAAGTAAAGCGGTGGAGAGAGGAACCACCTGCCCCTGGTGACACTGAGAGCTGTGGCAGTTACAGGGACTCGGGGTTGCAGGAAGGTGGGGTCTGCCCATAATCACAGCTGCTTCTGGCTGGTCCCCCCTGGGCACAGGCTCGGGGCTGTCTGTGGATGGACGTGGGCAAGGAGGCAGGAGCCCTTCCCTGGGCCCTGCCAGATGGGGCACAGGTGTGTGTGTGGCTCCCCAGATCCCACCTGTGCCCCGTGGCGGCCCTCCCGGGAGGGAGGCACAGCCCCCTGCCCCAGCTCCTGATCTCCCCCTCTGGCTGGTGCCTTTAGGGCTGTGCCTGGCTCGGCAGGCCCCTGAGGGTGGGGCCTCTTCCGAGCACCCCATGTAGAGACCCCCGCATCCCCCCGCCCCCTCCCCTGCTCCTCCATGGCCCTCGTCACCTGCTCGTTGCTGAGCCTGTGCTTTCCCTCCGGAGGTGGCCCCGTGCAGCAGGGCTGTCCCATCTTCCCGTCTAGCCCTGTGTCCCCTGGGCTGCAGCAGGAGCCCCCGTGCCTCTGAGGAGTGTGTGAGACCGCTGCCCGCCCTGGGTCGGGGGAGATGGGTCCTGGAGGGGCTTTGTGCAGGCAGCGGCGTGGCGTCTTACTCGGCCTTGGTGGCTCCCTCTGGAGCTTGGGTCCAGGGCCCGGCCGTCTGGTGCAGCCTGAGATCCTGGCACCCGGGCTCGGACGTGCCCGGCCACTGAGCTGCGCGGTAGGCCGGGAAGAAGGGAGCTCCCTGCGGGAGGTGGGCGAGGCTGAGGGTAGGAGAAGATGGTTTTTTACCCAGCCATATTGAGATATCATTCTCAAGTCCTCCATTCGACCCAGGTAAAGCATAGTGTTTGCCAGACGTTTCCAGGCTTGTGCAACCATCACAACAATGTAATTTTAAAACATTTTTGTCGCCCCAAAAGATACCCCGTCCCCATTAGCAGTCACTCCCCATTCTCTCATCTGCCAGCCCTGGCAACCACTAGTCGCCTTTCTGTGCCTGTGGGTTTGCCTATTTCTGGACATTATGGAATCACGTAATGTGGCTGTTTGTGGCTGGCCTCTTTCGCTTAGTGTGAATGTGTTTAAGGATCTTCTGGGATGTGTTGTGTAATGATGGGGTTTTGCTTGGTGCCTCTTGTGAAGAGTGGCGCCCCTTTCCTGGCTCCAGGTGGTCCCAGGCCACCCTTCTAAGGAAGCTTGGTCTCCCTTGCCTCGCCAGGCTCCGAGAGCCTGAGGGCACAGCAGCCCTTTCTCCAATCTGGCTTTATGCTGACAACTGCACCACTTCTGCAGGGTTTCTAGTCTCATTTTCAGGTTTCCAGGACCTGTTGTCATTGGCTTACTTACCATTTGTATGAGCTGCATGCGGGTCACCTCCTCCACTGCCAGGATTAGTGCCTCACTGCCCCAGTGTCCCGGGGACTGATCACCCTGGATGTAGTAGCCTCTTTACCTGCCTGTCTTCTGAGCTGCTCGAGGGCAGGGGTCCTGCTTTCCATCTGGTCCCTGGAGTCACTGGGGACAGTGACCGGCAAGTGTGGGGGGTGAGCAGCTGCACGCGGGTGTGGGGTCTTGCCAGATGGGTCTTGGGGACACGCTTCTGACCACCCAGAGTTTGTCCCCTGACCCAGCACTTCTTTTCCCTGATTATCCTTCTGCTCTTGTCTGTATCCTTGTTGGCTGTGTCCTCCTGAGCCGTCAAGGGCAGGGCCGGGTCGGCTGTGGGTCTGACCTGTCGTGTGGGTGGCCCAGGCACAGCTGGCGAGAGAACCCACAGCCCGGGCCTGGGCACTGGGCAGTGAGCTGCTGCCGCTGCTGCTTAAAATAGACTTTATTTTTCAGAACAGCTTTAGATTTACAGAAAAACCAAGCAGGAGCGTAGCATGTTCTCTGCTGTCTCCCTGTATAAAGCCCCTTCCGTGTCCCCATGTTATTAATGTCTTACGTTAATATGGTTCATTTGTTACAATATTGATACACTGTTGCTAACTAAAGCCCACGCTTTACTCAGCTGTCCTTACTTTCCCCGAGCGTCCTTGCTCTGTCCCGGGATCCCACCCAGGAGCCCACCTTGTGTTTAGTGGTCACCTTTCCTTGGGCTCCTCCTGGCTGTGACGGTTTCTCTTGCTTTCCTTCTTTGTGACAACCTGACAGTTTTGGGCCGGGTGTCTTGGAGGCTCCTCTATTGGAATTTGCCAGTTTAGACAGCTGGAATTCCTCAATTGGAATTTGGATGTTTTCCTCGTGATTAGTCAGGGGTTATGCATCTTTAGGAGAAAAACCCCAGAGGTAAAGGGTCATGGTCATCCCATCATGTCAGGAGCATTTTTTGTCCACATGACCCATCGCTGCTGGTGACCCTGATCTCCTGGCTGAGGTGTGTTTGCAGGGGTCCCCACTGGGAAGTCACCCTTCTCCCTCTTCCTAGCTGTCCTCTTTGGAGGGAAGTTCCTATGTACAGGCCTCACTTCAGGCTTGGCGGGAGAACATCCCATTTGGAATTATTCTGCATGTGAGATTTCCCTCATTTCTCCCACTTTTTAATTTGTTCAATCAGTTACTTATATCCGGGTGGATATTTATTTTATACTTTGGGTTACAGCTGAACGCTTTTGTTGCTTGAATTGTTCCAGCCGTTGAGCTCTTCGGTTGGGTCCTTTGTCCCTTTGGAAGATCTCCATCATCGTGTACTTTATCTTCTGGCCCTAGAAGATGTCCCAGGCTCATCTTGTGTATTTCCTGCTCCAGTTCTGGGGTTGCCGTTTCTCCAAGGAGCCCTGGCCCCTTCTGTTGGGGAACGGTCTTAGAAACCAAGGTCCATGACTTGGGTGTGCATGGCTGCTGGGTGGTGATGCTTCTGGGCCCTCCCAGCTCCCAGAGCAAGGGGATAAGGTGTGGTGCCAACCTGTGGATCGAACCACAGCTTTCCGTGTTCATGTGTGTAGCCACTTGTATGGTGGTTAAATATGAGTGCTATCCGAAGTCTCCGACTCGAATCTGTTTCACACGACCCCCGATTATCCCCACCTGTCAGTGTCCACCCAGCAGTGGGACTCCTGGCCCCGCAGAGCAGGGACAGAGTAGCTCACCCGCACTG
>PVKY010015276.1:0-10243 GCA_004027775.1 Bradypus variegatus | reverse complement strand
CTCCAACCCTGCTTTGGGCCCAGGTGATCCCCAGTGTGGGGAGCAGAGGTGCTGTCTGGGAATGTGTAGGTCTGACTGGGCTTTATGGTACATGGGCCTCCTGGATCCTCCTCTGGCAAAGGTGCCATCTTCGAGGTGCGACGCTGGGCAGGGCTAGGTGGTCTGCAGGTCAGGTTTCCTTCCCCTGGCTCAGTGAGGATGACTGGCGTAGTTTCCCTGTGTGCCACCAGGGGGCACCAGAGGCAGCTCAGCTCTGGCAGGACCAGCTGTCATTGGGCTGTCTTCAGTCCCCCTCGGACCCTGGGCTCAGGCAGCCAAAGAGGCACGTGCACCCAGGAGCCTTGCAGAACAAGAAGAGGCACGTTGCCAGCTCTCCCATCTCTCAGCTTACTTGCTCCTTCAAGCCAAAGCAGGGGCACAGTAAGGGACCAGAGGTCAGGGTTCCAGGCTCATTGCTCTTTATTGATAAGTATTTGTGAACCCCTTGCCCCGTGAGCTCCACCAGCCTCTGCCCTAGAGTCCCAGCCTTAGGTGGGGAGTGCATCTGTGCCTCCCGGATTATCTGCCCGAGTCTTGTTCTGCCAAGGCTGTGCCTGACTTGCCAGCTGGTCCCCAGGAACCCCAGTGTTTAGGTCAGGAGGGATGTAGCAGTAGGGTCACGGCCAGGTCCTTGCCCTTGAAGGCCATTCTCTTGTTCGGGAGAACCTCCGCTTCAGCTGCATGGGCTCCAAGATGGCCTCCTGGAGACTGCTGGTTAGGTGGAGAGACTGAGCCATGGACACCTCCAGATTCAACCTGTTCCCTTTCTTGAGAGACTCCTTCCTGCCAAATGTTCCTCCACAGCAAAGCAGCTGGCTCTCCCATGTGTCCTGAGGCTCTTGGGTGGCTTGCAGGCCTGCTAAAGGCAGGAGGTCCCAGGTGGCACCTCAAAGTGGGTAGTGATGCCAGAGGCTATGGAAGGTGGGGTGGGAGGGAGAAACCGGACAGCAAGTCAGCTGAGTCCTGGGTGACCTGGATTTACCAGCCCCAGTAGTCTTTAGCCAGCCCCTCAGTCCAAAAATAGATCATCCCTTGGTCCCTGGGTACACTCTTTCCCCTGCCATTGGCTCATAGAGGTAGGAATTATTAAAGCAACCTTCTGCTCTCCTGAACCAGGCACCTCATAGAAACTTCTTGCCTGCCCAGCAAGGATTGGAGGAGCCTGGGAGAGGGCTCCTGCCCCCAAAGCCTGCCTCCCTCTCCCCCCTGGGCCAGCAGCATGGTGGTGCCTGGAGAAGGTCAGGCACTTGTGAAAGCCCTCCCCGACCTGCACTGACCTGCACTGGAAGCGGGGATCCCTGGGGTGGGTCTGCAGCACCTGATGCACCTCTGGAGGAGGGTCCAGGCCCATCTGTTGTGCTCGATGCCAGCGCTGAAGCCGTGTGATCCCTGCAGGGTGGGAAGACGACACTGGGACCTCGTGGGGGGTGAGGAGGAGTCAAGGCTAGAGAACGTGTGTAGGGGTGTGTCTCGGGAGCCTCCACATCCCACCGTCCCAGGAGACAGGGCCTGAGAGGGGCAGGCCGGGGCCGGGTTGACAGGATTGGCTCAGGGGTGCACTTTGTGGGGCCTGGGTGGGGCTCTCACCTGTGCAAGGCCCATACTGCCAGGCCAGGTCAAACTGCCTCAGCAACTCCAGTTCTGCTTCGTCCACGTCTGGGGCTTGGGGCTCCTCCTCTGCAACGACAGGCTGCCTCAGGCCTGCCCAGGCCTCTGCCCCTACCTCAAGCCACCCCTTGGCCTCTGCCACCCTGCGGCCAGCCCTCGAGCAGGAAGTGAAGGACAGACCATACTTCCCCTTCGATTCCCCTCCTTCGCCCACTTCCTCTCCTGCCCCTCGGTGTCCGGCCGTCCGGCCTCCCCCACGCCTCAGAGACCTAGCTCTGGTGCCAGCTCCCCCTTGCTGTGCCCGGCAGGGCCTTCCCCCCTCTTCACTACGGGGTAGGAGTCAGTGATGAGCCGCTTCCGGCCCATGGTGGCCACCCAGGCAGGCGGAGAAGGAGGCGACTGCGGGGAAGAAGAGAGGCAGCGGGCGCGAGAGGGACAGCTGCAGAAGGAGAGAGATGGGGCCAGCGGCGGGCAGACGGGATGACCCAGACGATCGGAGAGAGGAAGTCCGCTAGTTCCAGGGAATGACGACTCTTCCCCACCCCCGTGAGCTCGCAAACACGGAAGACCTGAGCCAATGGCAGGCAGCCCCCGTGGGGCGGAGCCCCGACTCTAGCCAATGGCAGGCGGCGCGGGGCGAGGGGGCGGGGCCGCTCCTGCAGCTGTGTTCTTGGGGGGAGACCTGTCAAGATGCCCCAGACTTCACCACCTCTCCTGCCCCCACCAGTGGTCTGCGGCGGGGTCTCCAGGGAGCTCCAGAGCGTTCCTCTCAGCCTCTCACTTCCCGTTTTCCCTTCCTAGGCAAATGTTCTTTTCAGCCTCACTAATCCCCGTGGCCGTTTTGTAACTCCCCAGAGCCCAGCTGGAGCCTTCCGCTCCGGCCCTTGGCCCGCGGCGCGCTGTGGGGGCAGGTCTGGAGGGCCGAGAAGAGTTTAGGCGACTCCAGGCCCCTTCCCTTCTCCCAGCCCACCCCAGCCGGGCCCAGGGGACCTGGCTGGAAAAGCCCACGGGTTCCTAGCACTCCTTTCTCACAGTCTGCACCCAAAGACACTGTCCACTCTTAGGCTCAGCAGGCGTGTGCCTTGTCAGCCTTGTGGTCCCTCTAGTCAGGAAGGTATCAAACTGAGGGAGCCCAGAGCAGGGGTTCTGGTCACCACCTCACCCCCCATAACTTGCCTGGACCTCCAGTTCTTCCTGGATCAACTCGGCTCTATTTCTCTCAGTAAAGGGAGAGCATGGTCAGAAAATGATGATGAACCTAACATGTAGCATTTAGAACATGCCCTTCTAAGCAAGCACTTTGCCATACAGCAACTCAATTTAAATGTGAAAGGATTTTCAAGAGTAGCTAAATTATCACCGCTGATAGTCAAGGCATTGTGGGCCCTCAATTAAACAAGAATCCTCCGTGCCCTCCAGGAGCTCACAGGCTAAGAAGGCAGATAGGACACAAGAACGTAATTCCTTACGAACATGAGATGACCACAGGGCTGGTTAGCATTAGAAGACCTCGTGGAGGAGGCAAGCTGCTGTAAACAGTGTCTCTCAATTCTCCACCCATGACCTTTGTCCCTCAGGCTCCTGTCATCGCTGACTCACCCCACCCTGCCTCCCCCTCACCAAATTCCTGGCAGCAGGCAAAAATTTTGGCCAGTGGGAGTCTGGGAACCATGAGCGCAGCTCTAATCACCCTGAAAGGTGCCATCGGTTCTTCCTTCCCAGAGACCTCGGCTTTCTTCCTTTCCCACTGTTCTGGGGTCGGGGTACTCTGTGCCGGGCAAAGGGCCGGGCCCCTGGAGCCTGTGGCCAGAGGTCTTTGTAGGGAGTGAAGAAGGAGAATGCTCTGGAGAGGAGCCGCCAGAGGGGAGGGAGGGGGGAGCAGGCCATCAGCAGGGGCCTCCTCCCACCTGGCTTCCCATCAGCTTCCTTGAGGAGGGTTGAGTGGAGGAGCCCCAGCTTGTGGGTGCATTACACAGAGCTGGAGGGCCCTTCCCTGCTGCATTGTTTGGGCTGGCTCTGGTCTAATTCCCCCAAGTGCCTCGTGGACTAAGTGGGGCCCACCTTCAGGGAGGCGGGGGCCAAGCTAAGGTGGGGAGGGAAGCAGGGAGGCCCTCTCCACCAGGCTGGGGAGGGCTTAGGTGTGAGTCCAGCCAGGCCAAGTACTCCATGGAGAACTGGTGCCCAGGGGGCCTCGGCAAGGGCCTCCTGGCCAGTCCCTGAGATGCGTGGCACCCAGGGCCCCAGCTGCAGCCACCACCCACCTTCTTAGTCCACAAAGCCCTGAGGGAGTAGGGTGTCATGGGTGGGGCAGACCCCTCCTCATTCCTGGTCCCTCCCACCCTGAAAGCTGATAGCCGTGGGGCCCTGGCGCCGCCCAGGGAGCGTGAAATGGGGTGTGCCTCTGGGCGGCCACAGCAGCTCCGACTGCTGCCTAGTCCGGGCCCCTCCTCTCCTGTGTAGCCTCTGGCCCTGCTGGCCTCTCTCTCCCACCGGCCTGGAAGGGGTCTCCCTTGGCCAACAGCTCCCCTCCAGCTCCAGGAAAGATAATCGGTGTGTCAGCTTGTGCTCAGGCATCCCTGGGCTGGCCTTCTGCTTGGTGTGGAGCGACGCTCTGCATGTACCATTGCCCTTCCCTCATCAGAGAGTGGGAGCAAGCCCCAAGGGAGGAGCTGGCACCCAGGAATTGCACAGACATCCCTGTCCCAGTTGGCTTCCTTCCCTGACATGGCATCTGAATCCCCGAGCTGTTCTGGCAACCAGACGACCTTGGCTGCCTAGCTTCAGATCTGTTCCTCTTTGTCCCCTACCCTCACCCCCCACTGCCTCTTATCACTGTCCTACATGGGACCCCTGCCCTAACCAGGCAGCCTCCTGGGCCCATCCCCCAAACTGCTGTCCCAGGGCCTGTCCTGGTTTGGGCTGCAGGCTGGAGGGCCTGGCCAGAGGTCTGAGTTCGGGGCTAAGTTTTCTCTCCTTGGGGGAGTTTCCTAAAATTGAAGCCTAGGTTCCTTGAGTCAGCCCTCCCTGCCCCAAGACTGGCGAGGGGACTAGTGGGGGTGACCTTTGCACCCCTGCCTGGGAACATTCAGCCCTTGCTTCAGGGCTAAGGCCAAAGTGCTGGGGAGCCCAGGGAAGGAAAGGACTGGAGCGGGAGACTTGCACCTTCCCAAGGACCAAGCCCCTCTGCTGACTGCTCCAAGGGAAGGGGGATTAGGCCTGGCTTAGCTCAGACAATGTGGCAGGATGGGGGCCCCCAGCACTGCTCATGCGCCCTCTGGGCCCCTTCCCTTCCCCCAGTCCCAATGGGGCTTGTGGGGAGAGCCAGGTAGGGCTGGGAAGGTGGGGGCAGTTCGAGGGAGGGAAGCAGCTGCCTGGGGCCTGGCAGGCTGTGGGGCGTATCCTGCTCGCCTCCTTCTCTCTCCCTCAGCGCCCCCCCTTCCTCAGGCCCTCGGGCCTTGCCACCCACCCTGAGCTGGAAATCAGGCCTGCTCAGGAGCTCCTGGGCAGCCAGACTAGCATCCCCCAGCCCCCAACATGCTTACACATTCTGGACCCCATTCCACACCCCGTGGGCCAGAATTCTTTCAGGCAGCCCCTCCTAGGCCCCTATGACCCTCTCCAACTCCCAGTCACTCCCAGCTCCAGGTTCTCTGACCTTGTGGGCTTCAAGGGCAGGAGCTGGTGGAAGGGAAGGCTCCCTGGGTCCCTATGGGTTTCTATGCCGCTGTCTCCTCTGCCCTGTCCTACCTGCCGCCCTGCAGTCACCTCCCCTTCCACCTTGGCCATCCTGACTCTGGAGAAGTTCTGGGACGATTTGAAAAGGGGCCCTTCTGGCTATTCCTCACCTTGGCCACCAGGTGTCAGGCTTTGTCTAGCTGGAAGGAAGGTCCTGTTGAACCATTTCCACCCCAGGAACCAAGCCTTGGAGATGAGGGCAAATTGGGGAGGGGCTAGGAGTGACCTCTGAACTAGTGAGGCTAAGGCACCCTGAAGGCTGAGACTGGGAAAGGACTGGAACTCTGATTCTGAAGCTTTCTCACAGTTACTCCCTCACTACCACACCATCCTCTTGACAAGGGCTTTGTCCCCTGCTGGGAAATTGGGGAATGAGGCTGAGTCAGGGAACACAAGAAACGAAGGGACAAAGGCAGGGGCAGTTGTGGCTCCAGAGAAGAACGGGGAGCCAACAGGGAGCCACCCATCAGAGCACTCAGCCAGGCCTGAATCACTGGCCTGTGCCCTCTAGGTTAAGGGAAACAGAGGCCTCCCTTTGCTCTTCCCGGTCAGGAATGGCTGGGGAGAGTGTGTGTGTGCGGGCACGCGCACGTGTGCATGTATGTGTGTAGGATGAGGAGACTTGTGTCTCCTCATTTACCAAAGGGCCCCTAAGTCCTGGATGTTGGGTCAGTCTTTGCAAAAGGGGGAAGCTGACAAAGTTTACCCCCTTTTGCCCACTCCCCTGATGAGAATCTCTTCTATACCCACTCCTGCCCTGCCTCCCAACTGCTCCCCTCAAGTGAGGGTTCTCCATCCTGTGCTCGTCCTCTTAAGCACAGGTGGGTTTTCAGACACCCAAGATGATGATGAGGTCTCTAATCCATTACACGGTGTCTGGCAAAGACAGGGAGGAGGGCCTTGTCTCCTGCCCTCCATTCTGCCAAGGGCTGCCACAGACAGTGCACCCCCGTGGTGCTGCAGGGCCCCAGCACATCTAGGTTCTTAAGTTGACCTCTGGATACCTGGCACTGACCACAAGGCCAAGATGACCAAGGAAAATTCATCTGGCCGCTCCTCACACAGCTGAAGCAGCAGCAAGGGGGGATCCGATGACAAGCTCACTCACAGAAGAGACTGATGACTGGTCAGTGGCCATGTTACCCATTTGGCTGTGCTGGCATTAGAGACCCTGTGGGACCCAGTGCCAAAACCCAAAGGAGGGGCTCAGCCTCCCTGTCACCATCACCAAGGAGCTCCTTGGCAGGGGATTCAAGAACTGCCCTCTCAAATGTGCTCCCCTCTGTGCACCCCTCCTGTCCACCCCCACTGTGCTCCCTCTTCTCCTGGCCTTCCCTTCCTCTGTTTCCCTTGCTCACACCCAACAGTACCAGCACCCCAGAACCCTCAGAACCCTCCATTGTCTGCCATTCCTGCTTTGCCAGTCCTCGGCCTGCGATAATGCCCTCTCTTCACACTGGCCTGCTGTGGAATGTCACAGTCCATGCTAATTGGGTCCACAACAAAGATGTGTTTGCTGATGGAAGCTCGGTCCACAGGTCTGCCCAGCAAACCTTTTTATTCTCTGATAGTCTCCTTATTCCATTCCCCAGACTTCTCCATTCTTCTCTAGCCACCAGCCACTCACTCAGCAGAAAACATCTTTAAATCTCCTCTATTTAAAACCAACACAACATACCAAGACCAATTGGGATGCAGCAAAGGCAATACTGAGAGGGAAATTTGTAGCTCTAAATGCATTCTTTAAATAAGAAGAAAGGTCTCACATCAGAGACATAACCTCACAACTGGAGAATCTAGAAAAAGAAGGACAAACTGAACTCAAAGCCAGCAGGAGGAAGGAAAGAAAGATTAGAGTGGAGAGAAATGAAATACACAATTAAAAAACAATAGAATCAACAAAACCAAAATTTGGTCCTTTGAAAAGATCAATAAAATTGACAGACCTTTAGCTAGTCTGACAAAGAAAAAGAAAGGATGCAAATAACTAAAATTGAAAATGAAAGGGAGGACGTTATTACTGACCCCACAGAAATGAAAAGGATCATAAGAGGATTCTGAACCACTGTCAACCTTAAATTCAAAGACACAAGTAGGTTGACAGTGAAAGGATAGGAAAAAATATACCACGTAAAAACAAAACAAAACAACCCAACAAAGAACCTTTCTTGACCCTGCTACCCCTTATAGATATTCCCTCTACCACCAAGCTCTCAGGAAATAGAGTTCCTTTCTTCCCACCCGTACTCCTTTAATCTCTTAATTTGGTATCTGCCTTTCAACTGCTCTTTCAAAGGTCACCTGTGACTTCCTAATTACCAAAACCAATGCTTTTCTTAGCATTCCCTCAGTTCCTCTGGGCCACCTGAGACTGCTGAGCAACTGCCTCCTTGAAGCTCTCTAATACACTCTGGTCTTGATACTCTTTAAATCAGTCTAATACTAACAATTATCAAGTACTTTACTCTGTGCCGGCCCTTATGCTAAAATGCTGTAGGGATGCAGAGATGAGTAGGCCACGGCCCCTGCCCTTGAGATACTATGTGCTTGAAAGACAGAGGGACAGACTGACCAACCATCGCCTGCCCCATCCCCATCTGTCAAAATGCTGCCCATCCTCCAAGGCCAGTGTCAAATGCCAGCTCACACATTTATTCAGAAGTTGACTTGGAAACACCTACTGTGTGCTGGGCTGGGATGAGGTGATGACTTCAGACCCCAACCCGCCCGGGGTGGGGGTGGGGGGCTCACAGGGGAGCAGGGCCTTTTCTGCCACCCTGGGGGCTGAGGCCACACCTTCCTTGACCCCCACAGGATCTTGCCTGGGTCACTCTTTCTGCTCTTAAGCCAACTTTGCCCTGTATTCTAGCACTCTGGGGTGGGAGGGGAGTTGTCCTATTTACTAGATTGTTTGGCTCAACATGCATTTATCAAATGCCTTCTTTCGGCTGGAGCCTGAGCTGGTGATGGAGAGCGAAGGGCACTCAGAACCTGCTTTCAGGAAGTTCACATCTAGTAGTCTGGGAGCCCGGGATGAGAGGAACTAGAGCCTACCCACCTCGATCTTTGCTTAGGGCCTCCCACCTAATGGGCAGCTCTCCATTTGGCCCAGCGGTTCCCTTCTTTCTGTCCTTTTAGGCAGGAGGCAGGGCCTGGGGATGCCCCTGGCTGTGGCCGGGCATTTCTCTCTGCCTGAAGAGCCTGGACCCTTCAGGGAGGGGCTTTTCCGCTCCACCTTGGGCCAGGTGACTCGGGGCCGCTCCACAGAGTCCAGTCCTCCTGCACCTGCCTCTCCCCTTCCCAGTGGTTGCACACACATTGGCACCTCCCATCCCTACAGCTCGTGGACACGTTTCCTCTTAATGTTTCCAGGAAGCTGGCCTTTTCTGTCCAAGTAAATTGCAAGCTCCTTAAAGGCAGGAGCCACGGTAGGTCTTGGACTTCCTTTGGCTTTCCTCCACCAGGCAGCACGGCCACAGGCAGCAGTGAAGGCCTTGAAAATGCCTGCCAACTGCCTGACCTTGCTTCCTTGGCCTAAGGCACTGCCACCAGGAGGCCTTTGTACAATACTCAGGTGTTAGCTGAAAGCACTTAACCTGTCCATGGACCCAAGGGTTCTTACCCAGCTGTCATGATATGCAGATGTGCCCTGAGCAACTGTGACTACAATGGCTGCTATGGCAGCCAAGCATCCTGCCTTCCTGTTTCTGTTATCCTTCCCAACAGTCTTATAAGGCATTTAGTTACCCCCATTTTACAGATGGGGAAACTGGTGCTTAGAGAGGTTGAAGTAATTTGTCCAAGGTCATTTAGCTAGTAGGCTTGAAACTGGGACTTGAATTCAGGCAGCAACTATTTCATGCACAGTCCAATGTAAGGCTGGCACTGAATGCCCAGGTGGCTGACAGTTTGGGGGAGGGCACAGGAGGTAGATGAGCACCTCGGCTGGGGGCCCGCAGTCGGGAGTGGGCCTCTGAGACCGTTCAAGGGATCCCATGAGGCGAGGAGCACTGAACAGAAGTAGGGAGAAGGGGAACAAGGGACAGACAGAGGGTGTCTGGGAGGACAGACAGGACATGGTTATGGAGGAAACCGAGTCGAGAATTCTGCTGTCGTGCAATCTACCGGGTGGAGGGGCCAGGAAGGGGAGGAGACCTCTCCTTCAAGCTTTCTGATCTTGGGCTTTGGGGCCCTTCACCAGCAGTAGTAGGAGCAGGGGTGGGGGGTGCCAGGAGACCCCAGAGACGAGAAATAGGAGGAGAGGGGCAAGGCTAGGCCAAAAGAATAAGTTCTGGGGCAAGCATTTTATTTGTTAATACAAGAATAGAAATTCTGCAATAAATATCATCTAATAAATAACATCTCCAAATAAATAAATATTAATACAACAAACTTAGAGTCATGAGTGAGTGGGGCTGGGGGGGCAGGGCCTGGGGGAGCTGCCCCCCCACACCCCAAAATGCTACCACAATGTAAACTTTCAGGAAATCCCGTGGCTGTGGCTGGGACTGCCCTCCCAGCCTGGGCAACCCACGGATACCCTGGGAAAGGGGTGGAGAAAGGCACCGGGAGGCCGGCAAGAGTTTGCTAGCTTCCTTTTGCCACCCTGGGCCACCTGTTGCCTTGGTGACCCCTGGGTCCAGTCTGTCCCTGCTCCTCTGCTTTCAGTGTTACCTGTTCTGGTTTATAGACCACCTCTGATGCAGACCCCACCTCTTCCATTTTTAAGCCCATCTCTTCTTGTTTGGACTGGTCTGTTTCTTGAACTGGATGTGTCGAGTTATTTGGAGTTAGGAGAGCAACACCCGTCCAAGGAGAGCAGGACAGCCAAAGGGCTTCACCCCAGAAAGGCACGTACCAC
>PVKY010015275.1:0-10247 GCA_004027775.1 Bradypus variegatus | reverse complement strand
CCCCCTTCCCAGGCTGCAGTGCTCAGTGCTAGTGCCTCCTTGCTGGTGAGAAATGGGAGTGTCCACTTAGAAGCGTCACATGACAATGCATCTGCTGTAGGCGGTAGCAGTTTGCACGATGAACTTGGTATGCAGGCCTTATGTAATCTTGGTGATGGAAAATTTTAATGCAGCAGATAATGGGTAATGATGATATCTTTCTTCAGGTGGCTTCATTTCAAAACTATGCATACAAGTAGTTTTTATTGAATTTACCCTGTGTGTAAGGAAAATCTGACTTTTGTTTTTTCCTCTTCTGTTTTTCTCTATTCTTATCCTACATTTCCTTTAGAGCATGTCCATTATTAATAAGTAGTTAAAAGTATTAATGTTCATGCTTTTATAGTGTTCTTTTACAATGATTTTGGAAATTCTTTTATACTCAGGCATTTGTACCATGTGGGAAAATGTTGGGTTTTATTTTTTTGGATGATTTTATCTAAACCTTAATTTCTTTATCATTGTGCCCATAAGAAAAGGAAAGATGTTTTCTAATGGTCTGTGACTATAGAATCTTTCTTTGAGGTATTCTGTATTTCAAAATCAATGCCCAGCACCTGAAGTAGGATTTACTACAATTCAAAATGCAATACTCTGAGAACATCATGGCTGTATACTAGTATCAAATAATAACTTCATAAAGTTTAAAAACAATTCTGTTATTACTTCTATAAGTAGCTATATAAATTATTAAATAATTCTCAGAGGAGGGGTGTAGTTTGTAACCTCAGTAATGCATATCCACCAAATATTTGTTTTGTGCATTATTTAAGAACAGTATTTTATACTACTTTGGTTTCTACTTCTCTGTACAATTTAGTTTTTTGTGCTCAGAATGCAGATTAATAATGATTTAAGTAAATATAATGAGGACAAAAATCTTGTTATTCAAAAATGTGGATCTGAAAACATAACTTTCTCTTGTGATTTTGTTTTACCTATGTTGTAATTGCCTTTTATTTATAAAGATGCTTTGACTACAAGGATATGTGGTGTAAAGTGCTCAAATTAGTATAATGAAATTTTCATATGCTATCTATTCATTGACTCTTTTCCCATTACATGAAAACCCTTAATTGGTTAAATAGATATTAATATATATGCAGATAGCATATTGATGAAAATAGCTGTCTTTAACAAATCTTACAGTCATTTTTTAAATGGTCATCTAAGGTATTTATAATGTTAGAATGTATGGTGACTTCTAAAAAAAAAGAGGAGAAGGCAGTAAAACCTTTTAATTTTAAAATTTGGATGCTTTCAAATTTATGAGGAGAGGTGAGGAAGTCTGTGTTGAGGGTGCTTAAGAGAGAGTAGGGTGTACTTTAGTTACTTGCTTTGATTTAAAGCAGTGATACTTTTTTAGCTTCAAATGTACTCAGTCAAGTAATGATATCTTTGTGTTAATACCTGTTAAAGCATTCCTACTGACAGAGTTGTGTTCATTTGTGATATAAAATTAAAGACATCATCACCATTGCCCATTGGTTTTATGGTAATAGATTAACTAAAATAAAAGACTTCATTTTGATCCATTTTAGATCAAGTGTGAAATGAAACAGTAGGTAATTTTCCTCTATAGAGATTCTTAGTTTGCTCAAAAAACTTGCTAAGCAACCTTTAATTGTAAAGTCGCATCCTAAGGCTACGTGTAGATTATTGAAAATATGTACATATAAACTCTTTTGCTAGTTATGAAAATAAAAAGCCTTTTGTGATTGTTAAGTGACTAGCATCTACTGGTGGATATTCAGGACAGTCTCTTCAAACTTGGATATTATCTTTTGTTTAACTGCCTTCTGATATCTAGTTCTTGACATGTGGTAGCTGAATTCTAATTAACTGAATGCTTAGTAATAATTAACATAAAACAAGCAATCAGTGGAAAGAGTTTGCCTGTTCTGTTCAAATAAAGTTGCCCAAAAAAGATTCTGAAAATGAATTGCAGCAGAACTTAAAGGAATTGATGAACTGATTTCTATGATACATCCCACTGCAATATTTTGTTGCATGGAGTAATTTTCTAAGTGATTTCAACAAGCAGTAGTAAGATTATTTGGTGTGAGAGAATTTGGGTATTATATGCTGAAATATTTTGACGTTAGCCATGATATTCCCTAAACGTATGGAGTATTTCCAAAGGATTGTTTCCTCCCAAGGTTAGCTGCTTTAATTGAAAAATTTTAACTATACAATTTTTACATGTGGAAATGTGTACATATAATACATTTATATATATACTCATTCATACATATGCATACATATGCATATACATATGCATATGTATGCAAAAATACATATATGTGCAATGCATATTTGTAATAACTGTGTATTTACTTTGATTTCCATGCACACTTAGTAAAAAAGGTTCAAATGACATAAATAAAAGATAGGTTTTGAAGTTAATATCTTTGAAAAGGAAATTTCTCAAGGCCTTCAGTATAACATGTTCTTCTTTTTTTAAAAGACCAAATCTTAAAGATTCATGTCCTAATCAGACTTTTATTGAACTTATTTGCCTTTAATTTCATAAAGTTTTCTGAAATAAACTGCAATTATATTAAATATGTCAAGCTATAACTTAATGCACAGAGTCATATAAGAGACTCTGAATTTGGTAGTCTCAAAGTTCTGTAACTACGGAGGTATTCGTAAAATTTGAAAATCACTTCTGAGTGATTAGTATTAGTTCCGGCTTCCTCTTTTATAAATTGGACTAACAAATCAATGCAATGATGAAACAAGCCATTATAACCTCATAACATGTAATATAGCATCTTAAAGGAAATGTTCTGGATACAGTCAGATGAAACAGTGAAATTTGCATGTGTTCTTTTTTTGTTTATGAAATAAGTAGCAGTCAATGGTAAGGAATATACTTTGAAAACTATATATAAAATTACTATTTCATTTTCTTTTGAGAAATGAAAAAGTTTGTTATATAGTTAATCATCATTTATTATCAAACATAAATATAAAATATGTAAATATGGGTAGTGTTGCTCTGATGATTTTAAGGTTTTCTTAATTTCTTAATTTGATTAATGTAATAGAGGTTTAAAAAGTGATGCTTTCCTTGATTTTTCTTAATCTGTTCTGTACAAGGAATTGACAAAGAAGGTATTTTTTTAGATAATCTGCTTTATGAAAACTTAACTTGAAAATGTAGTCAGAAATCCTAAGCTCTAGAAGAAGACTTAAAGGAAAGCTGGCAGCATCCTATCACCCTTTTTAATAAGCAGTTTATAGTAACTGTGTATTATTAAGCAGAAATATAATTTGGAAGCTTTTAAATGTTTTATTTTAAAAAGCAGAGACTCAGAAGGTCTATAATACGTTTAGTGGTTTTTATTAGAGTTAATCTTGGTGTTTAAAAAAGATTGTATGCATTATTTACTACTCTGTAGCATTTTGGGCTATGTCATTAGTAATTTCCTTCATTACCATGAATACAGCCATAGGGCTGTAAGGGAGTGTATACTTCCAGCCCCCTATGTTATGAAAGTATATATGTTGGAAGACTGAAGTGTTAACTCCTTTACAGTCTTATGACTGTATTTATAGTAATGTATGAATGAAAATACAATTCACCTAAACAAAAAAGTTCAATAGTTTTGCAGCAACCTTGATTTTGTCCTTTTCTGTTGTTTTTGAGTAAAAAATATACTAAGTTCTGTCCTCTATGTTTTGTTTCCTTTTTGGTGATGGGGGCCAACATGTATAAGTACATGAAAGTAAATTTTTTTTAATTGAAACAATAAATTAAAATATTTCATTATATCTGCAAGGAAGAAGTGTAAAGATGTTTGGAGGATGTTTATACTTCCTTTTGATGAAATTAGGATGGGCTTTCCCCCCTTATAATAGTAATGCAAACTTATTTTAGAAAATTTCAAAATACTAGAAAATATAATGAAGAAAATTAAGTCAACTGTAATTTCATCACTCAGATATCACTATTAACATTTTATGATTTTTCCTTCCAGCCTCTTTTAATGCAGACATGTATATATTTTTCTAAAATAGAATTGGGATCATGTATGATTTTTGTGTTACTGTATGAGTTTTGTATCTCACATTATTCATTCAGCGTGTCTGAACATTTACTCATGTTTTTAACTGTTTCTGAACTTGTTTTAAAGTAGCTGCATAATATTTCATCACTTATATCCATATGAAAGGTGGAATGTTTAATGGACTCTAGTGCCAGAGTTCCTGGCTTCAAATCCAACCTTTATCACTTATTAGCTATGTCAACTTTGGCAAGTTATTTTCTGTTCTTATGCTTCAGTATTTCCTCATTTATTAAAGAGAGACAATTATTATATGTGCTTCATAGGGTTATGGTAAGGAGTATAGCTATTGGAATATATAAAGCAATTATAACAGTGCCTGGCCATAAGTCCAGTTTATAAATAGTAATAATAATAATAATTTCTTACTTATGCTTTTTAACATCAGTCTCCCCATATTAACCTTCAAGATGTTTCCTATTGTAATAAACATCATATTGTATGTCCTTTACATAAGTCTTTCTTTGCAACTCTGATTATTTCCTTAGGATAAATATGTGGAAGTGGAATTAGTAGTAAATGGAAATAAACATTATTGGGGTTTTTGATATATATTGTTAATTGCTTTATGGAAAGCTTGTACCAGTTTGCACTTTATCTGGCAGGGTTTGGGGATGTCTCTTTTATATCCACAAATGTTATAAATTAAAAATAAACCTAGAAAAATTAAAAAAAAATTGAATCCCAGTGAGTAATTTTCAAGAGTAAAGTGTGCCATTTGGGTATATTGTGTTCCCCAGAAAAATCCATATTCTTTAATGCAGTCTTGTGGGGGCAGATGTATTTAGTCTTGATTAGGTTGTTTCCATGGAGATGTGACCCACCCAACTGAAGATGAAAACTCTGACTGAATTATTTCCATGGAGGTGTGGCCCTGCCCATTCAGCATGGGTCTTGATTAGTTTACTGGAATCCTTTAAAAAAAGCCACACAGGCCCTGATGCTGACACTTGGAGATGCAGACAGAACATTTGGAGATGTTAAGCTAAGAGATGAAGCCCAGGGTTTGCCCTAGGATATGTGAGACAGGACCCCCAAGTGCTTAGAAAGAAACTCCTGGGAGAAAGAACCAGAATGCACAGGAGCTGAGAGAGGAGCTGGAACACAACCCAGGATCAGCAGATGCCAGCCATGTGCCTTCCCAGCTAACAGAGGTTTTCCAGATGCCATCCTTCAGTGAAGGTATCATTTTGTTGATGCCTTAGTTTGGACACTTTTATGGCCTTAGGACTGTAAACTTGTAATCAAATAAACCACCTTTTTAAAAGCCAATCTATATCTGGTGTTTTGCATAACTGGCAGCCTCAGCAAACCAGAACAGAAGGTAAAACCAAGAGAATGCCACTAAGGAAACTTCTATAAGGTACACTTCAGGAAGAAGGAAAACAATCCCATAAGGAAGATATGAGATGCAAGAATGAATGGAGGACAAAGAAGGCAGTGAAAATGAGAGAAAATATAAACAAACATAGGCTCATATCATAATTTTTAATTCTCAGTTAAAAAATAAAAAATAAGTTAGAAATAAAATACAGTTCAATAGGAGCAAATATACTAGGAAGGGAATGATGAGATTTAAAACAAAAGGTCAGCGACTAACTGGGTGAAGGGTAAAAGCATAATTAACTCTAAACTGGTTAAAGGTAAATGAATCTGTAGAAAGTTAAAGAATAACTATTTAAAAGTATAGAAATCAAGTGTCTAGCTTGAAAAATCAAAATTTGGAAAAATGAAATGAGAAATTAAAAACAAAAACAAAAACTTCATCTAGTTTAAAAATGGTAAAAAAAGAAAAAAACAAAATAAACAGAAGAACACAAAAGGGAGAAATAAAGGTAGAAATAAATAAAAACATATCTATTATCATGATAAATGTGAATTGTGTATATTCTTTAATTAAAACAAAAAGCATATTAGTCTGGCTTAAACAAAACTCAGCTATAAAATATCCATAAAAGTCTCACCTACAGTATAAGGACACTGAAAGCTTGAAAAACAAAGATGGAAAAAGTGTACCAAATAATTACACTAATATCAGAAATATATTTTAAGGAAAAATACTTCACTAGATATAAAGGGGATGACAAGATATTGATAAAATATTCAATTTCCAGGAAGATGTAATAATTTTAAACTTAGTTCACTTAGTAAGTCATTATTATGCCAACTGTATTCTCAGTCAATACTGTAATTAAATCAGAAATCAAAACCCAGAAGATATTTAATAAAGTCACCATATGTTTAGAAGTCTATAAAGACACTTCTAATAACTCACGGGACAAAGAAGAAATCATAATGGAAATTCTTTAGGACTGAAAAATGAATAAGATACTATATATGAAAGCTTGTATGACACAGCTAAACTAATATTTAAATGGAAATTTATACCTTTAACTGTTCATATTAAAAAGAAAAAACTTTTTAGCCAATATAAGAAAATAAATACTAAAGATAAATGTAGGCATTAGTGGAGCAAAATACAACAATATAGTAGATCAGATACACAATATTAAATGTTCCCTTGGGAGGACTAAACAAAAATGACAAAGCTCTAGTAGGATAGAAGAAAAAATGAAAGAAGCCATGGAAAAAAAAACAGAATCAGAAATAATAAAGGAAACAATGACCAAAAGAGCTGCGATCTAAAATGTAATAAAATTTAACAAACAACTTTATGATAGTAAATCTGAAAGCAGGTGAGTTGGAAATATTTACAGAAAATATAAATTACCCAAACTGACTCAGGAAGAATAGTAAACCAGAATCAATCTATATTCATATAAAATGTGAAGTTTTAATTAAGATATGGTTAAAAGCAATCTATCCTTATGGAAAATACCAGATCCAGTTAATTTTTTAAGCCAGTCTAACTGAATGCTCAAGGAACTGAAAATTCTATTCTTACGTAAAGTCTTTGAGTTTATAATGAGACTAGCAAGCTAGGAGGTATAAAAATTAGAGTGAAAGATTAGAAATATGATTCTTTGCAGCATACACAGTTGCCTATATGTGAAACCCCACAGAATATACAGTGAAAATTATTAGAATAAGTAAGAGTGCTTAGCAAGGATCTTGGATATAAAGTCCATAATAAAAATCTTTTGTGTTTCTATACACTAAAAAATAGTGTTAGAAATTAATATTAGAAAACAGATTTGAAATTCAATAGCAGAGTGGTTCATAGCATGGACTCAGGCTCAAATTCCCTCGAATCATTTCTAGTTATGGGACCTTGGTCAGGTTATTTATTCCCAATATGCCTTAGTGTTTCCATCTGTAAGATGTAATAATGGGCTATTAATTTTACTTACCTGATATGTTTGGTAGAGGAGTACTTCAGTCCAACTATACAAAATGCATAGACTAATACCAGGCTCATAGCAATTGGTGGATAAATGTTTGTAAAATGAATGAATGAAAAAGCAAAAAAAAAAAAAAGGAAGACAGAAACTAAGTCATTAGGAACAAATCTAATAAGGTTGTGCAATATCTTTATAAAGAAATGAATAAAACAGTATTTGAAAACTTCAAAGAGGACATAGATAAATGGAGAAATACACACTTTCATGGATAAGAATACTTCACATCCATAAAGATACTGATTTGCCTCAAATTGATCCACAGATTAAATGAAATTCCAACAAAACTTCCAATTTAATTTTTCTTGGAAACTGACAAAGTGATAATAAAATTTATATGGATGAGCAAAAGAATAACATAGCCATGATTTTCCTCAAGAGATAGTGCTAGGTGGAGAGACTTGACTTCTAAGAAATGCAGGCTTTTTACAAAACTTTGAAGATGAGGACAGTGCAGTGTTGTCGGGGGATGGACATAGTGCATCAATGAAACAGAAAAAGGAGACCAGAGATTGACCCATTCATATATGGGCCTTGCAATGTGACAAAACTGGAGGGTCTGTTCAATATATCAGGAAAAAGTGGTTATCCACTTGGAAAACAATGAAATTGGATCCATAAATCACACTGGACACAGAAATCAATTCCAAATGGATTACGGACATAAATGTGAAAGGCAAGATTTAGAAACTTTTACAAGAAAATATAGGAGAATATCACTCCAGGGTTGGGAATGATTTCTTAAACAAGACCCCAAAAAGCACACACCAGAAATAGAAGGTTTAATAAATTCAACTACCTTAAAATTAAGAACTTTTGTTCATTAAAACATAACAAGCAGAGGGTGAACAGACAAGCCATGAGCAAGGAAAAGGTAATTCCCAACAGATATAACCACAAAGGATTAGTATTTAGTCCAAATTGATGATAAAGAACCTAACAGAAACATTGAACATATATTTTCTAGAGGAAGAAATAGCAAAAGTCATTGAACATATGGAAAATGCTCAACCTCATTAGTTATCATGCAAATGCAAATTAAAACCACAAAGACATAGTTTTAAATCTCCCAATTTGCAAATGGAAAGTACGACTGCACCAGCTGTGTATGTAGTACATTAGTAATTCATGTATTGCTGGTGGGAGTATATCATCATCATTTTGGAAAACAATTTGGTATAAGCTATTCAAAGCTGAAGACGTGAGTACTTAATCACCCAGATATTTGTCTCCTAGGTGAGAACCCTGTAGAATTTCTTGCTATTAATTTTCCAATAGTACTTTTCTAATTAATAATATAAACTAGTTAAAGATTTTTGTATATGTATATACATGTATATGTATATACAATATGGGCCATATGTATATACACATGTGGGTGTGTATATATATGTATTATACATATAGTTAGTCAAATACTAGTAATTCTTTTTTTAACCTAAGTAATTCTTTTTTTAACCTATATATTTCAGGAAAAGTTTAATTTTATCCAGGTTTTCAATTTTATTAGCATATAGTTGAAAAAATATTTTCTTACAATTATTTTAAGGTCCTTCGTACTTGGAATCACTTTTCCTTTCTCATTTCTAATTTGGAGACTTTCTTCTCAGTTTGTTATTGATTTATTTAATAATAATGTATTCAATAAAGACCCATCAAATGCTTAGCATACAGATATTACTGTGACTTTTGGGAATTCTGTGGGATTTACTTTCTAGTGCAGGAGATAACATTATCCAGTAAACATAAATTGTATTTCATTTACTGATAAGAATCAATAAGAAAATCTAAAGAGGGTTAGAGGATAAAGAATAACGAGTAGGGCAAGCTCTTTTTTATTTTAAATACAATTTTATTGAGACATAATCACATAACATACAGTCATTCCAAGCATACAATCAGTTGTTCACTGTATTGTCATATAGTTGTTCACAATCAATCTTTGAACATTTCCATTACTCCAAAAAATAAATAAAAATTAAAATAGAAAAGAACATTTTTTTGAAATAAAAGAAAATGAAAAAATTAATTTTCATTAATGAATAATTCAAGTGACATAATTTTACCATTACAATCAGTTGCCCCTGGGTACCCTCATACAGCTGTGCCTTCATCACCACACTTCATTTCTGTTTGATTTTTAGAAACTTTTCATTGCTCCAGACAAGCAATTAAGTGAAAGATACAAAAAGAAAAAAAGAAAAGGAAACTTGAATCCTCCCCTATTCCCAACCAACCCCCCTCAATTGTTGACTCATAGTGTTGTATAGTACATTTGTTACTGTCCATGAAAAAATGCTGAAGTACTACTAACTGCAGTATGCAGTCTGCAATAGGTATATATTTCCTCCCTATATACCCCTCTATTATTAACTTCCAATTGTATTGTCATACATTTGTTCTGGTTCATGGAAGCTATTTCCAATATTTGCACAGTTAATCATGGACACTGCCCACCACAGGATTCAGTTTTATACATTCCCATCGTTTGATCTCCAACCTTCCCTCTGGTGACATATATGACCCTGAGCTTCCCCCTTCCACCTCATTCACACGCCATTCAGCACTGTTAGTCACTCTCACATCTTGCTACTGACACGTCTGTTCATTTCCAAACATCCAAGTTCATTCTAGTTGAACATTCCGCTAATACTAAGCAACTGCTCCATTCTTGAGCCTCATCCTATATCCTGGTACATTGTATTTCATGTCTATGAGTTTACATATTACAATTAGTTCCTATCAGTGAGACCCTGCAATAATTGTCCTTATGTGT
>PVKY010015274.1:0-10241 GCA_004027775.1 Bradypus variegatus | reverse complement strand
CTCTGAGGTTTAGCAATATCTTGACAGGAAGGAAGTTCCCTGCTACAGTGTTTAGCTCTGACACAGCTTTGCTGTCTCCTGGGTTTGAACTGCCGGTGGGCAGCTGTGTCCTCGAGGTTTTGCCTTTCTACTTTTCCATGACCCATCAGTGATGACACATGGAATGTCACATGTTTGAAGCAACTTATTGCTTGAACTTATTTAGGCACACCAGGAAAAAAAAATACCTGCATAAAGAGCGAGGAAGACTGGTAAGAAAAAAGAATCAGTGGGAGTTGACAGGAAACAATACAAGAAAAGGGAAACGAAAGCAGATTTTTTTTTCTTTTTTACTAATTTGTTTTTTGTTCCTACATTGATTTAAAAATTATTGTCCACATTTATGACTAATTGGATGAGCAGATTTTTCAGATCCTCTCATCCAACAAAGTTGCAGATTTCTGTATTGGGGTGAGGGTGGGAAAGCTTTAAAAATGGGCCAAAGGCCACAGAGTGTATGTGCTATTATCAAAGAAATGCTCTTCCATCAGTGGAACACTGCTGAAGGCTTGGAGTAGATGGTGTCAAGCACAGGTCTGCAAACTCTGCTTTGGGCCTTGGTGTTCTGGTTAGGGAATCGGGTAAGCCAATGTACAAAAAAATCCCCCAACATGCTGGCCTTAACAAAACAGATGTCCATTTCCCTTTGAGGTGACTCAGTGTGGGCAGGTGGGTGGTCAGAGCAGTGGATGGATGTCCCTTGAGGTCCTCTAGGCACTGAGGCTGGCGGGTCGGCTCTGCCATTGTCAACACACGGCGTCCCCTGTGGCTTCAGTCCCTACTCCAGTCTTTCTCAGCCACTTGGAAGGGGGCACAGAAAGCAAAGGGCTACGAGTTTTCTTTTTCAGGACATCACTGCAAGGTGCCCCTTCACTTTTTCTCACATCCCCTTGGCCAGAAGCTTGAAGGAAAGCTGGGAAACGTAATGTCCAGGTTGGAGGACGTGCCCTGCTAAAGTTCCAGTGGGAAGGGTACTATTGCTAAATGGAAGAGGGGAGTCTCGTTGCCGTGGGGTAGTTAATATTAGGAGTAGTCTCTACCCTACCTAGTTCTTGGGAGGTGATTCAAATCCCCTGTAAGATCCAGCTGGCAATACCCCAAAGCCCAGCTCTTTGTATCTATCAGAGAAGCTCCACTTTCATCTATTTTGTATTTTGGAGTTCTACCTAAATTTTGATCTGAAAACTAAGTTTCCCTGCTTAAAAAGAAAAAGTTTGGAGATAATTGAATGAAAAATCAGTTTACCAAAGGTAGAAAAAAGTTCATGTTAATGAAGGGACTCAGCAAAAACATTTGCTACCCCTTGGAGCTGTAACTGGAGCCCCAGGCCAAGGCTGGTGACTCAACGAGAGAGCCCGGGGTAGGAAGCAGGTGTCCCTGCGGGGAGCTGGGCCCCGTCCCCTCACACAGCTCACAAGGCTCGCTTGCTTCGCTTCCTTCCCTGTTCCTCTTCCACATTCACTCAAAACCGTCTCAGTGCACCGAGAGATTCCCAAGAAACCCGAGGCTGAAGAATCGTGTTGCTGCAAACGCGGTCGCCGGGACGCCCCAGTGAAATGGCCGTGGCGGCTCTCACCCGACACTAACGTCGCGTGGGGCCGGGCGGGGTGGGCGGGAGGCCGGCGGCCCCCACGTCCAGCTTCCTCTTCCGACGCGAGAATAACGGGCTCTCCCGAGGCCAAGGTCCGGCCAGTGACCGGCGACCCAGCAGAGGCCAGGGAACCTCCGCTCCGGGAGCGCAGGCCCGGGGAGGGAGAGAGAACCGCAGCCCTCCATCTCCTCTGAGCCGCTGTCATTTGGGGTCTCAGAGCAATCACCATCCTAACTAACGCGGAGGGGTGGGCGAGGGGACCCCACTCCCACATCTGGGAAACCTCTCGGACGCAGCAGGCGCCATCAGCCCTCTTCTCGGCCTCCCCATGTTCTTAGAAATTAAACAGGCCTTTCAGTCACAACAGGAAGACGCCATTGTAGTGGCTGGGTCAGCGAGAGCGACCTCCGAGCTGCCTAGAGCGGCTGGGCAGGGGCGGGGCGTAATGGCCGCACTTCCGGCGGCCTCAGCTCTGGGGCGGGAGAAAGCGGGGTGGGCCGGTCCGAGCGCCGCGGGGCGGGGCCGGATGGGGGCGGGGGCCTAGTGATAAGGGCTCTCCTACCGCTTTCGCTGTTCTGATCTTCAGAACTCTTAATATAATAAATTTGCAGTTTTAAGCCAGAAAATTATGGTAATTAATTACAGTTGAATTAGGAAATTAATTCGACCACACTCGGTAATTTTTTTTAACTATGGGTATGAAGCGTTATTTTAAACTCTGAGATGATGTCTTCACTGTCCACCTTATGCACCGAGCGCCACGTGAGCTCTCGCGACCGGAGCTGGCGGATTTCAGTGTCGAGAGCTTCTAGGACAGCAGCTCTCAGTTCAACTAGGTTGAACTGAAGTGTGGGACTAAAAGCATTGCAACACCTGGGAACTTGCTAGAAATGCAGATTCTCAACCACTCCAGACCTGTTAAATCAAACCCGGGGGCTGGGGCACAGCGGTTTGTTTTAACAAGCCGTGCAGGTGATGCTGACACTTGGTCAAGCCTGAGAGCCACTGTCATAGGAGCTGGTCCTCAGGGAAGGGATGGCCTCTCAGTTCAGGTCCTGCAGGCCCGGCTGCTTTGTAGTTGTTGCTGGTAAGGAGGTGGTCAGCCTGACTGCGGTTTTGCCAGGCCCCAGCCAGGGACTGTTTATAAGGCTGCACTTTCCACGTTGTGGTCAGAAGTCTCCCAGTTCACCCTCGGATATTTAACAAACTCATCAATGTCTGCTCTCTGCAGCTGGACACTGATCTTCTTGTGGTTTATCACATAGAAAACCTCATCAAAACCAGACAGGGGCCTTGCAGACACTGCCACCTCTGCTGCAGCCCTCTGCCCGTGGCCATGATCAACCCCACCATGTTCTTGAACATCACTGTTGACTGCAAGTCCTTCCAGCTGTTCGCAGATGAAGTTCCAAAGAAAGCTGAAAATTTTTGTGCTCTGAGCACTGGGAGAAAGGATTTGATTATAAAGGATCCTGCTTTCACCGAATAATTCTTGTGTTCACATGCCAGGGTGGTGACTTCACAGGCCGTAACGGCACTGGAGGCAAGTCCATCTACAGGGAGAAGTTTGATGATGAGAACTTCATCCTGAAGCACACAGGTCCTGGCTTCTTGTCCATGGCCAATGCTGGACCCAACACAAATGCTTCCCAGTTTTTCATCTTCGCTGCTAAGACAGTGGTTAGATGGCAAGGACGTGGACTTTGGCGAGGTGAGAGAGGGCGTGAATATTGTGGAAGCCGTGGAGTGCTTTGGGTCCAGAAATGGCAAGACCAGAAAGAAGACCACCATTGCCGACTGTGGCCAAGTTTAATAAATTTGATTTGTGTTTTGTCTTAACCCCAGACCATTCCTTCTGTGGATCAGGAGATCATCCCACCACTCCTGTCTGCTCTCAGTTTCCTATCACCTTTGGGCTCTCGCTGCAGTTCTTTGGGTTCTACATTATGTCCCCTTCCAAGTCTAGCTGGATTGAAGAGTTTAACAAGTTTATGATTATGTAATAAAAACTTAAAACAATCAAAAAGCAAACAAACAAACTAGGTAAGACCTAAAACATAAACAAGGTTGGATGTGGCTGCATTTCTGGCATCTCCAGACTGTGTGTTTGTGTTAAGTGGAAAACTTTGGAAAACCCTGGTTGGTGGCCGAGGGTGGCGGCTACTTGTGCTCTGCAGGCAAACTGCCCTGGTCTGACACTAACATTTAGTAACTGTGGCTTTGGGAAAGGTCTAAGCAAGTTTCTTCCTCTGTAAAATGTGGAAAATAGAGTTTCTAACCAATATGATTATTGTGAGGTATAAATGAGTTAACGTAAGTAAAGCTTGGCACACGTAAACCATCAAAAGTGTCGATATTTATTGTTAGAATGTGAAAAAATGTTTTCAACTATAAATTTCACACTATTTTTGTCAGCAATTTTCAATTGAGCAGACACCAATATCTCAAGACAGTTTCTTCACTTAATTGATATCCTTGCCCAAATGGGCATGGGAAACTCAGGAAGAAGAAAAAGCAAGGTCATTTGGCTCTCAGAGGCCAAGACACAAAGAAACAGACCCAAGGCAGATGTTTCCCCAATCTCCAAACCCAAAACAGTAGCTAAACCCAGAAGCCAACATGAATAAATCTCTTTGTGTAAAAATGTAAACTGAAGTAAGGGCCATGCTGCCTTGGGCAGACTCAATCCAGGGTTGTCGATTCCAGATATGAAAAACAGGGGTGGATTGTGGTCATGTGAGCTAGTCTTTCCAGAGGCAGTGAGAAGGGGTTGCCACAATATTTAATTGATTTCCTATTCAAATTGGAATTAAAAAAAAAGCTGATCTTAATTATTAGTATTTCTGTAACATACCAAGCTATCTATTGAGAATCTCTGGAAATGAGTCTGAACAGCTGTTTTCATGCTGGAATGAACCCAAAAGAAAACTCGACATTTCTGCCTGTAGACCTGTGGCCATCTGAGAACCATGGCCATGTCCCTCAGAGTCCATAGCCTGGCCACCTACTGACCTGCTTTCCAAAGCAGATGATGCTCTTGTCAACTGAGAGTTATCTCCACCTGTGTGTCAGGCCATTAAACCGGAAAGAGTTGATTTAATACATGTGCCTCAGCTTGCAAAGCATCGTAGAGCAGGTGAGCGCCACAAAAGGAGACAGTTGTGCAGCTGTCTTCACAGGTGGCATGAGGACTGTTCACTCAACGCAGAGCCTCTCCCTGTTGTAACGTGCTTGAGATCTGTTTTCAGAAGAAAAAAAGCCTCCCAAGAAAGAAGCTGGCATCTAAGCCCTCTGTGGCTTGTGCTTATGCAGGTGTTTTTTGTTTTTCAGTGGCATATTCAGGATCTAAGATAGGACATCTGAATGAAAAGTTTAAAGTATTTAATTGAAATGGCCTCAAGACAACTTAACTATTGGTAAATAGCTAGCCTCTGCAACTTTTTGGGCTATAAATTTCTAAGCACTGCTTAAGCAACATTCCACTGGTTTTGATATGTAGTATTTTTCAGTATCTGTTCAAAACATTTTCTTCTTTGAATCATGATTTACATTTAGAAATGTATGGGTTGATGTGGCTGTCCTAGGCATCATTTTATTACTCAGAGACCATACTCTGATTTCAATCCTTCAAAATTCAGTGAGACTATCTTTATAGTCCAACATATGGTAAAATTTTGAAATGTTTAATGTGTTTGGAAAAATATGCATCCTTAACAATGGTTGTAGGGTGCCATATACAGCCATGAGATTGTTTAATCACATTGTTCAAATCCCTATCTTTACTAATTTTTAGTCTGCTTGTGTTAGTGATTACTAAGAGAAAGGTGTCAAAAATCTCCCTTCTTGATTGCGGGTTTCTGTATTTCTTCTTTTTAGCTCTGTGTATTTTTGCCAACTTTGGGGCTATGTTATTAGATAGATACTAATTTAAAAATATCATATCTTCCCAATGTTTCCTCTTCCCTGAACCTTTTGTCTTGATGCAATGACTCCCTTCATCTCTAGCAATGGCTTGTGCCTTAAAAGGTCTGTCATCAAATTGGGCCAAAGGGTAAAGGTTGAAACTGACTGTGTGTTAAAACTTCAACTTCCATGTGAGACCAACGAAAAAGATGTTTATTTGGTGAAGGATCTATATTTTCTAAACAATATAATTTCTACAGTTTGTTCAAACACAATTACATGGAACTGTGAATAGGAAGTGAACTATGGTAGGTCACTATAGATTAGAATGAAATAGCAACACATCCTAAAGTAATTTGGGTGGAGAATAAAAATATTTGGGGCCCCCCTGAAGAGCTGGGGGAGGATGCAGAGGTGTTGGGCTTCCTCACCTGGATTGTTGCTGATGTTCTCACAAACACTGGGGACTGACAGCTTGATGTGCTAAGCCCTCTGTCTTGGGGCTGGCGCCTATGAGGCTTACCGCAAGGAGAGTCTAAACCTGCTTATAATTGTGCTTAAGAGTCTCTCCCTGAGGTGATAGTGGGATTGGGAAAGCCATAAGGACCACACTCCCCTTTGTCCAGTTTATGGATGGATGAGTAGAAAAATGGGGGAAGGAAACAAACAAACAAAAAGGCACCCAGTGTTTTCACTTTAATTTTTATTCTTGTTATTTTGTGTGTGTGGTAATGAAGGTGTCAGGGATTGATTTTGGTGATGAATGCACAACTATGTGGTGGTACTGTGAACAATTGAATGTACATGTTGTTTTGTATGACTGTGTGGTATGTGAATATATCTCAATAAAATGAATAAAAAAAAAGTCTCCTGCAGAGTACTTCTTTGTTGCTCAGATGTGGCCCTCTCTCTAACTAAGCCACCTTGGCAGGTGAATTCGCTGCCCTCTCCCCTACATGGGACCTAACTCCCAGGGGTGTAAATCTCCCTGGCAACGCAGGATATGACTCTTGGGGATGAATCGACCCTGCATCGTGGATTGAGAACATCTTCTTGACTAAAAGGGGGATGCAAAATGAAACAAAATAAAGCTTCAGTGGCTGAGAGATTTCAAATAGAGTTGAGAGGTCACTCTGGTGGACATTCTTATGCACTATATAGATAACAACACTTTTTAGATTTTAATATGTTGGAATAGTTAGAAGTAAATACCTGAAACTACCAAACGCCAACCCAGTAGACTTGACTCTTGAAGATGATTGTATAACAATGTAGTTTACAAGGGATGACAGTGTGATTGTGAAAACCCTGTGGATCGCACTCCCTTTATCCAGTGTATGGATGGATGAGTAGAAAAATGGGGACAAAACCTAAATGAAAAAATAGGGTGGGATGGGAGGGGCGATTTGGGTGTTCTTTTTTATTCTTATTTTTTATTCTAATTCTGATTCTTTCTGGCTTAAGGAACATGTTCAAAAATAGATTGGGGTGATAAATGCACAGCTATATGATAGTACTGTGCACAGTTGATTGTACACCATGGATGACTGTATGGTATGTGAATATATCTCAATAAAACTGAATTTTTTTAAAAAAGCTCTGTCACCTAATATTAGAACTACATCAGTTTTCAATTGGCTACTATTTGCTTTGTATAGCTGTTTATTCTTTTACTTTCAAATTCTGTGTGTCTTTATATTCAAGCTGAGTCTCTTGTAAGCAGCATTTCATGGAGTTTTGAATGTTTGTCCTCTGACAATCTTTGTCATTTAACATTACAAAGAATGTAAATATTATTTTTGGCTTAAGTGCTACATCTTTTTCTTTCTAATCCCATGTTTCTTCTTTTACTTACCTTTTCATTAATACTTAAAAATAACTTTTTCTCTACTAGTATTGAAATTATACATTTATTTTATGATGACTCTAGATTTTACTAACTGCATGACATTAATCAAAAACTTGACCCTCCTACTGAAAATATAAAACTATAGAAACCTCAGTTCGATCTATTCCCTCTTCACTTACATGCTATTGTCTGTTATTTTAAGTCTACTTTATTTTAGCAACTGTAGATTCTATTGTTTCTTATAAAATGTTCTTTTGAATTTTCCCACCTATTTCCCAATCTCTTTGTCCTTCCTTTCTGTTTGCATCTCAGAACCCCATCTAAGATCACTTTCCTTCTGTATTAAAGTATGTTCTTTAGAATTTCCATTAGTGTGGGCCTGCAGGGGAAAAACTCTGTTTTTATTTGTCTTAAAATGTGTTAATTTTGTTCTCATTCTTGAAAGCTGTTTTCACTGGGTAGATAGTCTATGTTGACAGTCATTATAATATAAATACAAAATTCTAGGTTGACAGTTATTTTTTATCTATATATCAACAATTACATTCCATTCTTTTCACTGTTGCTGTTAAGAAGTCAAAAAAGAAGACAAATAACTTCAAAGTTATTTCTTCAGTGGTAACTTGTCTATACAGTTTTTAAGATTTTTTTCCTACCTGTAGTTGTCTGCAGTTACCTTTGCTCTTCGTAGGTGTGATTTATATGAATTTCTCCTGCTTTGTATTCTTTAGGCTGTTACATCTCTACATTTGCATTTTTTCACCAGTTTTGGAAAATTCTCAGCCCCATGTCTTTTGCCCCATTCTTCTGGTTCTCTCCTGAAACTGATCAAATATGTAGTAAAACTTCTCAATGAAGCCTCTCCATCTTTGTGTATTTTCTTATATTTTTCTATCTTCATGCTACATTCTGATTAATTTGTTCACTTCTATCTTTCAGTCCAATTCTCTTCCTGTGTCCCAATCTGCCAAATCAATTCATTGAGTTTTTATTTTTGGTTCTTGTATTTGACAATCTCATCTGTTCTTTTTCAAATGTGCCATTTCACTTTTAATAGTTTTCTGTTCCTTACAGATGTTAAAGTTTTAAAACTCTCTTTAAATACTTTAAGCAGTCATTTTCACAAATGTACTTAATTTAATGTTTAGTCTTAAGTGGGCCTGTTCTTTTCTGCTGGTTTTCACTCATGTTGCCTTCTGCCCTTCCTTATGTCCCTGGTTATCTTTACTTGCTGATAATTACCCCTGAAGAATTATTTCTAAGGGTTACCTGAGGTTTAGATTGTGGAGTCCATTTCCAAATAAGTTTGTTTCTGCCAGGTCTCAGGTTGTTTACCTGGAGTGGAAGGGCTGGTCTGTGATTACAACTTGTCTCAGGGATGTTTTCTCTTTTTCTTTTTCTTCTACTGTTCTGCTCAGTAATAAGGCAGCTGTCTCTACAGTCCCCTGGGGCTGGAGGAGGGGGGTGGGTTTAGATCTGGTTTGTCTTATTCTGAAGATGTGGCACTCTGGGAACCCAGTTTAACCTCAGGGACGTCTCCTATAGGACTCACCATCTTGGGTGAGTGTGGCATAAGGCCTAAAATTAAGGTCCAGTGTAATGTGTGCCTCCACACCTGGGTAAACCAGATGACCCTGAAAGCCCTAAGTACAATTTCCCCTCCCCGCTCTGCGTGCCTGGATACAGTCCCCTGGCCAAACGAACCTCCTTACCGTGAGGACCAGGCACAGTTCCTGCCTGCCCCTGAGTAGCAGGCTTCAGTTTCTTGGCAGCCCATGGGATTATTCAGATATCTTCTGTGGGAACTAAGGGGTCGCTTCAACCTCTTGATATAACAAAGCCTCTGTCCCCCAGGGCTGCAGTGCACCCCTGCACACCCCTGCACAGTGAGCGTGTGACTAATACACGGCCGCCCATATCTGTGCAGCGGGCATGTTCCGCAGTCGGCTGCCCCATAACCCCCGAGTGGAAATCCCTCCCTCGCCAACGGGGTGGAGACGTGATCAACACAGCGGACCCGCGCTGATCCCTCTCGCCCGCTGTGGCTGGTGACTCGGGCCCCACCTGCGCACCACCGGTGTGCACGGGGATTGCCGTCTTTCCAGTCATAATGCTCTCCCGGAGGCACCGCTGTCTAAATATATATTTTTTTATTTTTCAATGCAATTTTGAGATATATTCACACCATATAATCCATCCAAAGTGTATATAAATATTTTAAAGCAGTCTTTTTCACTGTGTTCAGTGGGAAATTTACCCAAATAAGCTAGCCTGTCTTGACCAGAGACAGAAAATCTTGTCATAGCTTTCCTATGTTTATTTTTTCTCTCTTCTAGACCTTTTTTTATTCTAGTTTATTTATACACTTTATTTCTAACCTTTAAGTGCTTGCCCATACATTTTGCCATACATACTTACTTTATAAAATCTAGAGTTAAACAATATTTTAACCCTCCTTCCAGCACTTTAGACCACTTTCCACAGCTTTTCCAGCTTCCAAATTACTTACTATTGTGCAATGTTTCAATTATGTCTTTACAGACCTGAAAATTATACATTTTCCCCAATGTGATTTACCTACTTGTTGGCAACTTTGCTTATTTTATTTTTCCTTCCTGGGTGTCAAATACTCTTCTGGGAGAGTGTGTATGTGCAGGGGGTGGGGCTGTGGTTTCCCTAAACCAGCTGCAGCTGGAGTCAGCCTAAGGTGCACTCACACCAGTTCCTTGGATCCAGACCCGTGTCTGTCTAGGACAGCCTGACAGCCAGAGGTCCCTTAATGTCCACAACGCTCTGGTACTAGGTAGCACTCAAGGCCGGGGCCAAGCGGCCCTGTGGCAGTTTCCCATGCATCAGAGG
>PVKY010015273.1:0-10243 GCA_004027775.1 Bradypus variegatus | reverse complement strand
TTGTTGTTGTTACCACAGCATAATCTAGGAAAAGTTACTAAAATTTTCTAAAATGTAATTTCCTCATCTGTAAACAGTACCTACCTCATTCTGGGGGATAATTACAAGATAAATATGTACCATCTTAGTAGAATCCCTGGGACATAGTAAGACCTCATAAATGCTACTATTTCATGGATATAGGGAGAGTTCATTTACTAACCTCTATTAACAATGAGGCTGTAGAATGTAATTCTAGCTTGCATAATTGTGAAGATGAAAGAATACCATGCCCATGTATGATTACCAAGGGGCCTGATACATAAAAAGTGGTCAATAAATGTTTGCTATTAATTATTGTCATTGTCATCATTGTTATCAACATAATCACCTCATCATCTTTTGGTTAGTCCCAAGGGATATTTTTATAGGAAAAGACAGAACAGAGAAAGATGGCTATAAACAGGCTTACTCCAAACTACCTTGGGTTTTAGGTGATGAGAAGAAAAGAATGTTAGGTACTCTGTGGTGTGTGTGTGTGTGTGTGTGTGTGTGTGTGAGAGAGAGAGAGAGAGAGAGAGAGAGAGAGAGGGAGAGGGAGAGAGAAGAGAGGAGATATTTGGGAAGAGAGTTAATAAAGAAGGAGGCAAGCAATAGTAAGGAAATTTTTAATGGAATTCTTAGTCAAAGCTCTACTTCAGGTAAGTGCCACAAACTCTCTGAACCTAAATTTCCTCTTTTGGAAGATGAGGATTATTACGTCTATTGCACAGACAGTTGTGAGAATTAATAAACATGGCCTTGTGGTTGGCACATGTTCTAGCCATTATCATTACTAACATCATCCCAATCAAGTTAGTTTCTGTGATACTGGTGTGATCCAATTACCCGCCTCCATGTGATTTATGATTAAACTTGCTTAAATTCTATGTTTAGAGGCTTTGTTTAAATGTTGCTCTAAAATGTTCTGAAGGCAAAGATACTGTTTCTAGATGGAGTTTGTGGTAGTTTGGAGCTGTATATACTCCAAAAAACAAAACAAAACAAAACAAACAAAAAACCCACAAACAAGTTCTCAAATCTAATCCATTCTTGTAAGTGTGAAACCATTGTAAGTAGGACCTTTTGATGAGGTTACTTAGTTAAGGTGGCCCGGCCAAATCAGAATGGGTCTTAATCTTACTATGGAGTCCTTTATAAGCAGAGTGAAATTCAGACCAACAAAGACAAAGCCACGAAGCAAAAGCTGAAACTCAACAGAACCTGGAAGAGAACAGAGAGGCCAGGAGAGGCCACCATGTGCATTGCTATGCGACAGAGGGGCCAAGGACCAAGGACTACCATCAACCAGCTTCACAAAACCAGTCTTCAGGAAGAAGGCAGTGCCTTGATGATACCTTGAGTTTGACTTTCTTTTAGCCTCAAAACTGTGAGCAAGTAAATTCCCATGGTTGAAGCTGACCCATTTCATGGTGTTTGCTTTAAGGAGGCCAGGAAACTAAAATAGATCTGGTACCAAGAGAGTAGGGTGCTGCTATCGCAAGTAACAAAAATGTGAAATGTGGAATTGGGTAATGTGTAGAGGATGGAAGAATTGTGAGGCCTTAGACTGCTTTGAAGAGATGGTTGGTAGAAATATGGACTGTAAAGGTAATTCTGATGAGGACTTAGACAGAAATGATGAATGCGTCATTGCAAACTGGAAGAAAGGTGAGCCTTGTTTTAAAGTAGCAGAGAACTTGGTGAAATTGAGTTCTGATGTCAGATGGAAGGCCAAATCTGAAAGCAATGAACTTGGATATTTAGCTGAGGGGATTTCCAAGATAATTGGGAAAGGTGCAACCTGGTTTCTCTTGCAGGTAATAGTGAAACGAGAGAGGAAAGGGCTAAGCTGAGAGCTGAACCCTGGGGTACACAGAAACCAGAAAATGATGGTTTGGAAAAAAAAATTTAGCTTCTGGAAAGCAAGTTCCCAGAGAATGGTGCTCCATGTGAGGGTTTAACTGAATATGAAACATGTCAGCCATTTCAGGGGAAGTTAGCATTGGAGATGCAGCTATGCATGAAAGACCTATGGAAGGCTCTATTGTCTGATGGTTTAGACCCCTGTCAACGACATGCAAGGGGAACAAGGATTTTGCGTCATTTGTATGAACAGAACCACTGCCAACCTGGAGTAAAAGGAACAGAGAAGGGATAAGTTGAAGGAGGAATCGCTCAAGGGAAGACCCAGGGAAGCTGAGGTCTGGTTGGAAGATAAGTCCTCAGGTCAAGAGAGCAGGCTCATCCGTGTGTGTGGAAAGTGTCTGCCCTGGTGCTTGGAGAGGGTGGGGCTAATGCCCTGGATTTGTGGCAAGTCTGTTTGCCATCCCAATGTGTGGAAGGGGTGGAGTGTTCACCCCAGTGTTTGGGGAGAGCACAGCCACTGTGCAAGTGCTTGGAGGGGGTGGGGCTGCTGTTTCATCAGGCCCTGAGGATAAAACATTGCTCCACAGATGACTTTTAGACCTTGAAATCTTACGGAGTATGCCCTGCTGGGTTTAGGATCATTTGGGGCCTGTTGCCCCTGTTTTCCTCCCAATTTCTCCCTTTTGAGATGGAAATTTTTAGCCTATTCCTGTACCTCCATTATATTTTGTAAGCAGATAACTTGTTCTCTCGCTTTCACAGGTCCACAGACAGAGGGGAATTGTTTCCCAGGACAGACCACACCCATAACCTATTTTCATGAGACTTTGTACTAAGCATTGTTTCTGAAATGACTGTTTCTTTTGGTATGTTGTGATGGAATGAACGCATTATGCACGTAGAAAGAACATGCCTTTTTGGGGCCCAGAGGCTGGAGTGTGGTGATTTGAAGTTGTAGGTACAGGGTTAAATGGGCAGTCTCCAAAGGCTGGTGAAGCAAAGAGCTTCCTAGGAAATGACTGGATACAAATTTAAGGAGGAAGCAAAAATACACAGACATACAGGTATATCTATTCTGTGGTTTAAATGAGGATCTTCAGTGAGAGGTGGTCAGATAAAATGCAGACTGGGTATAAATACAAGCCCTGTCACTCAAACTTCTATTTTAAAAGTGAAGACCTTCACCTACCCAAGGAGACAGCAGCATAATAGCCACTCAGGCTTATCACAGTATTTATACTTTAGCAAGCACTGCCACCCGGTGGTGGCGTATTCCAATTGCAAGTCAAAGGGATGGCGGGAGGGGCTGGGGAGAGGGGGAGACCGCGAATTTGTAAACCCACACGTAAAGCTGCAGCATTACACAACTCTGAATAAAAGCATTTTCTTACCTATGATGTGCTTACTTCAAATAGCAACAGCATTTTGGTACCATAAATGAATTAGACCCTGTGCTGGAGTGTTTTTTTTTTTTGCAAGGACATTCATTCATTCATTCATTCAAGTGTCTACTATGCGCCACACACAGTTCTAGGCACTTGGGATACATCAGTGAACAGGAGACAAAAATTCTGTCCCCGGATGACTTTTAGTACGGTTTCTATACTCTCTCTCTATAGAATGTATCATTATCTAGGTTATTTGTAAAGAGTTTTACGTATTCCCGCAATGTCAGCAGGACGTGTCTCGAGGTCCACATTAATATGGCCACGCGCAGACCCACTCCAGCGACCAAAGAACCCACCCCCGCAAAACTGAGTAAAGCCACGAGCTAGGAGGCATCATTGACACGGCCACTCGGGCTGGCCGCGAAAGTCACCATAATCAGAGCCGCCTGTCCCCAGTTCCTCTCTCCAGAGATGAGCTTCTCGGTAAACAGGCGTTCCGCCCCACCAGCCGGGCTCCCCCGCGCTTGGGGCCGACGGCCATGGCGCATACCGTGCTCCGCCTGTCTAAAGGAAGCCCTTGCTTCCCTGCAGAGCCCACAAGGTGGCGGCCTTGTTCTCCTGGGGCCCCAGCACCTCTTGGTCACCCAACGCGTCCCGGGACGCCAGAACTCGGCTGGTTAATCCTCACGCAGTGCGAACGCGCCCTCTGGTGGCGGCGCTCAAGATTGTGCTCCGGGGCCGCAACGGAATTGTCGCACGGAACACGGGGTGCGCAGTCAGGGTTTCCGGGGAGGACAGAGAAGGAAGTACGCGCGTCAGTTCCCACGTTGGCGATGGAGGCAATGGCTGTGGCGTCCCGAGGGCTGCGACTTTGGCGGGCCGTCCCCAACGGCGGGGCCGGCTGCAGTGAGTTTCAATGGCCGTGGGGACGGGGAGTGAGGCCTAGAGGGTGGGGCTGCATGGCTTTGGGCCTGATGCGAGTCTTGGAGTCGCCAAGAGGCTTGAGGCTGAGAAAGGTTTTCTAGGCCCCGCCGCAGACCAATCCGAGGGCAGGAGGGTTCCCTGGGGCCCTGGGTCCCTGGGTCCCCAGGGCATGGGGTTGGGCGTGGGGGTGGGCAGTGCCGCAGGAGAAGCCTGGGGTGCTCTCTGGAAGGGAGCCCCAGTCCTCCTACAAACGCTGTCCTCATGTTCCTTCAGGGATACTCATACTATAGGGTTTGGAAAAATAAGCTCAGCTTATCGCACTCTAGATATTGATAGTCTTGGCGTGGGACCTCCAGTCTCCTGGAGCTTTCTTGTCCAAGACCCTTTCACAGCGGCAACTTTGCTCACCTTCCCAAAGATTCTGGTCTAGTTTTGACTCCACTTCCTGGTTACTTTTTGGTCCTTATTGTAAAGCACAGAGAGGAATTCGTCAGAGGGAACTTTGGAGCTCTGATGGCGAACTAGTCGAGTTGGATAAAGGCGGATCCGGGCCAGCTGCGGGTTTCTTCCGTTCGTGTTTGGCTGATGAATATTTGCGAGCGATTTATGTTTACCTCTGAGCGCATTTTTGGCGAACAGCTTTTAAAGTTCTGTAGCCTCCCATTATTTCCTTGTTATGTAGGGATAGTGATGCAGGAGTAGAGCAGGGTGAGTTGTCATTCAATGTCATTTCGTTTTTTCAGTTTTCCTATTTTTTAATAACTTCTCTACAGGGTTTATAGCAACATCACCAGCTTCTCAGCTGTCACAGACCGAGTTGATAGAAATGCGGAATGAGCTCTTTAATAAAGAGAAAAGCAGGCAGTTGTCATTAACTCCTCGAACCGAGAAGATTGAAGTTAAACATGTTGGGAAAACTGACCCCGGCACTGTCTTTGTGATGAATAAAAACATTTCAACTCCTTATAGTTGTGCCATGCGTAAGTAATGCAAGATACCAGTTTTGACCATTTTACAGGAGCTGTGCAGGAGGACTGCTGCAGAGGAGACAAGATGCTATAATTGCTCTCTGAACTCCGCAGAAGTTCTCCTTTATTTGGCATTTACTGTCTCTTTAGCTCTTGGTGGTACTGTGGATCTTGCAGGTTGGCACTGTTGTGCAAGAGTTGTCCTGGAATTTCCTTGACTCGAGCTGAGGTTAGGGTGCCATAATTGCTTCTGGCATAAGGCAGATGTGAGCGCATTGTTATTATCTCACTTGCCCCTTTTAGACAGGACTCTGCTGCATGGGAGAAATCACCATGTGTGTTTATTTTTTCATGCATGTCTTTATTACTCACCTACCCATACACTGGGTAAAGGGGGTGTTCAGTCCTAAGGTTTTTACAATCACACGATCATAAGATAAAACCTGTATAGTTATACAGTTGTTATCCAAGGTCAATGCTATTGGATTACAGTACAACATTGTCAAGTATTTCCTTCTGGCTACTCTAACACTCTAGAAACTAAAAAGAAATGTCTATATAATGAGTCAGTAGTCATAATCATTTCTTAAATCCTCACTTCTCCATTAAGTCTTCCCTCTCATTTGATCGTTCTCTCAGTCTTCAGGGATATTTGGGCAATGACCATTCTAACTTCTTTGGGCTAAAAAGGGCTGCCGACATTATGGGCTAGAGTGATGAAACTGATTGATGTTCTTGGAGAGACTGGTACCTCTGGGTTTCAAGGTTTATCTGGCACAGGAACAATCTGGAGGCTTTGTGTTTCTGAAGAAATAAACTTAATAAATAAAACTTTTATAGTCTTAGATAAAGCCCAGGATAGGGGTTCTTATTAAACTATATGAGATAAAAGGACAGCAATGGCTTCAGATAGCCAGATTTTTTGCCCTCTTTCTGTCTAAATAGCCTAACAGATCTCTTATCTGCCTCTTTATTGGGTTTTTGGGTAGATTCATATGTATATTTGGTAAATGTGTGAATGGAAACGTGCATGAGGTGAATGATGGTGACTGGGGTAAAAATATTTGTTTCTGTTTCTGTTTTGAGGGAGGTAACTACTCATGTTACTTGGTATGCAAATAAAGGGAACAGGGCCTCTCTATATAATTTTTGATGAAAGTATTTGTGTAATAGCTTTGATAGGACTCAAAATATTTACATTTTAAAGCCCCCCCAATACAACATGATATAGATGCACACAGAGACATACACACACATACATACACACATAAACATGACAAGTGCATTGTTTTAATTTTTGGAAAACTCAGTAATGATTATATTTAAGTAATTAACAACTTTAGTAATCATGTTAATTGGTTTAAGCTGGGCTACAGAGCGTACACTCTCAATATTCCTTTACTTCAGCACTTGAATTAATTTAGGTCCTGTACCTACAGTAATTGCTTGTTCATTTGTTTTACGAGCATTGTTTGAGCTTTTGCTCTGTGATTGGCATTAGATTTACAGAGGAGAATCAAACAAAACCGAGTCCCATAAGGAGTTTTGTACACATCACATGTAGATTTGAGCACCTGCTATATTCCAGGCTTGGTGCGACACCCTGTGGATACACTAATGAGGGAGCAAAACTGGACATGACTCCTGCCTTTATGGAACTTAATAGTAGCTGATTATTTAGACCCTGTAGTTTTGGCCACTTTTGTGACTAGTTGTGTACTCACAGAATATTTAATCAGGGTTAGAGTTGCATTCTGGGGTCATAAAAGAGACCAGAGCTGATAGGCTTATTTGTGAATTCATATAATAATTAAAAACAAGTAACTATGATATTTAATTTAGAGTCTGTATCCTAGAAGTAAGAGATAGTTTGAAGCAAGGCCCAAAACCCATCTAGAACAAATTTATTGCAGTTGCATATTAATATATTTTCCTTTTTTTCCCCTAAGTTGTATGCATATATATTCAAATAGATCCATGATGATACTATGAATGTAAGTGTAGCTTTTGAAAATTGTTTCATTAATATTGACGAATTAATTTACAACTACACTTAGGCTTCATGATTTTTGTAAATGGTTTGGGTAACTTTGTTAATAATCAGTACATGGGGGAGTTGGGTATGATTTTTACATTGTTTGTAGATTAATTCTTATTACTTTTTCTTCAAAAAAGATAACCTGCAGAATGTTATTTTGTTTCTTAATGTAGCACTCAAACATGTACCTTTTCATTGGGTTTTGTTATATGTAGATTGTTAATCCATTTGAATTCCTAGATGTAAGTGAGTGGTACTGCAGAAAGTCCATTCTGGCTCTTGTGGATGGACAGCCTTGGGACATGTACAAGCCTTTGACCAAGTCCTGTGAAATTAAATTTCTTACTTTCAAAGATCGTGATCCAGGGGAAGTGAATAAGGTATTTCTGTTTCTATGTTCTTTTTTCCCCCCTCCCAGGTTTTTTTCCCCCTTTTTATTAAAACCATTTTCTGTGGAGAATGAAATGTGAAAATATGGCTAAGTTCAAATATTGAACTATACTGAGTCAGGGTTTATTTATTAGGTTAGACAATTTCATAATTAAAAAAAATACCAGTGGAATTCATTTATCTCTATTTTGGTTTAAGAAAACAGTATGACATGTTTTTACCTCCATATTTTTGCTCAACCTGCATTTATGGATTACCCTCTTTGTATTGCAGGTAATTCCATTCATGCTTGAATTCAGCCTTTGACTATCTCCTTGTAGGATTATTTCAATAACTTTTAAACTCTTTGCTTCCATTTTTTTTTTAATACTTAACAATCTTCCTTCATATTTGTATTAGAATTTTATTAGGCACAGTTGGATCGTGTCACTTCCCCCTAAAAAGTTGCCTGCCTGATAACATTCGCATAACTTTCCAAGCCCCAGCCTGCCTTTTGAGGTTTGCCTTCCAGTTCATCTTCCCATTTCCTCTTGGTTCCAGCCACACTCGAGTGCACGGTCACTAATGGTTTATGCTGTGTTACCCTCATTGCTTTTGTGGATGCTCTTTCTCAATCCTGAGCGTTTTCCTTCCTCTTCTATTAAAATCCTTTTCAACTTCTGTAGTTCATTTAAATGTCATCTGCCCTATGGGAAGTTTTCAGTTTCTTCTTGTCAGAATTAATTTCTCTTTTCTCTATGGCTATTATTTTAATTTTCCTTGTAACAGAATACACTAGATTCTTGTCTCTGAAGACACAAACCATGTCCCTTATTGGACCTAGTCCTTGACTTGTACACAGTAGCTACTGAATAAATATTTGTTGAAATGAAATACTTAAACAAGGAATAGTATAAACAATAATAGTAATTGCTAACATTAATTGGGTACTTATGTATCCAGCACTGTTCTAGGTGATTTATAGGTACTAACTTATTTAATCCTCAAAAATCCTATAAAATAGTTGATATTATTTTCATTTTCCAAGCAAATAAACTGTGACAAAGAGAGGTTCAGCATCTTGACTAAGTTTGCTGATTTGGTGAGTAGTGGAGCCTGGATTTGAACCTCTGCTTTCTGACTCTGAAGTTTAATGCCACAGACATTTTATAGAAATACATTTTGCTACTTGCCTTCAAGACCTGGGTTTGTACCTACTTTTAGTGTGTGTTAAGTGGTTGCATGGAATACGTTCTGGAGCAGGCTTTGCTAAACACAGCCAAGTGACTTCATTCTTGTAGTCCTCAAATGTGGAGAAAGACATGAAAATTAAGTGTTTGGTTATAGTAGTGCCAAGAGAAAAGATAAAGAAGGTACAGTACAGGTTGCGTACTTTGCTTTATGACTCTGATAAAGAACTGCATGGATACCTATGTCAGGCATGTCTGTGAATCTAAGTGTGTTAGTAAAATGAAAGCCAGGTTGATGGTGGGGTTATTTTGCTGTAAATAAGAGTTACTTCAGTGCTGTATTATGTGATGTAGGTGTAGGATAGTAGTTATGAAGAAGTCTTAAAGTTTTTTTGCCTCCATATTTATGGGATAAATAGTTATACATTAATATGTTTTATTTTAGTACAAATTAACTTTATCCTGGGTTAAAAATAAAATTACTACCAGATACTTAAACTTTTCTGTTGTTTGCTAACCATTGTAGTGCCCAATACTTTGCACAGAAACATTGCTAACAACATGAAGTTAGTTCTTTGTTCTTATGTGTTTTTGCTCGTGTGAATAAAAGTAGAGGTAATGTCGTGGTCTGATGGTAATCATTGCTACATGCTGAGAACAGACAGATTTTGAGAAATATTTTCTAAGTCAAAGTCAACCTAAATTTTAATATTGTAGAAACTTTAAAATCTTAATGTGTTTTATGTTTGTTTGTATTTTTTTTTATTCTAGGCTTACTGGCGTTCTTGTGCCATGATGATGGGTTGTATAATAGAGAGGGCGTTCAAAGATGAATATGTGGTCAGTTTGGTCAGAGCTCCAGAAGTGCCTGGTAATGTACAAACTTATAAATGTATAAATACATATACTTCGTGAAATCCTTAAATATTTTGGCACCTATTTTTGATGATGTATAGAGTTCATTTCTAATTTTATCTAATATAAATTATGTCATTATATACCATTTAGTATGGGTAACTATGTCCATCATATTGTGATGTAATACGAAGTAATCTTTAGAAGTCAATAGTTAACATAAAAGAATTAGTGAAGAGTGTTTCTCTTGAATAGAGATTTCATGGAATTATACTGCCTTGGTGAATTTCTGGGATGAAGCTTCATGAATGAAACTGGAATAATTACAAAGAGTTGTTTATAGAGTTGGGAAAGATTGCTAACCCTTAATTTTACGGTGTAAATATTCAAATGTTGCAAATTAGTTAACTTTGTACCCTAACAGATGTCACTTTGCATTTTGTTTTGGTTGGATTTACAGTAATTGCCGGAGCCTTCTGCTATGATATAGTTTTGGATAAGAGACTTGATGAGTGGATGCCAACAAAAGTAAGACTTCTTATTCTTTGGAATATTAATTTTAGAGTCTACCTTCTCCTATTAGTATGAGTCTTATGTTAGTATTGGTAAATGGCAGTGCACTTG
>PVKY010015272.1:0-10237 GCA_004027775.1 Bradypus variegatus | reverse complement strand
TAATATATGTGAAACATCATAGCAAGCTAGCTCAGGAACAGGCAAATTCAGAACCCAATGCAACCCACAGTCCTGAGATCTACGAGGACCTCCAAAGGGTATGCATAGTACTTCTTCCCTCAAATGATGGGGAAGAATGCAAGCTGGTATCCTTCCAGGAACTCTTCCCTCAAAGAGCCCTTCCTGGGCCTTCTAGGCCCAATGAATTGTTCCTTCCTTCCTTCCTGTGGCTCTTTGCTTGTGCCTTCATTTGGCATTTACCAGTCTTAAATGTACAATCTAATTTAGCATGTTCATGGCCATTTCCTCATGACTGTTGATGTCAAAGATTGTTAACTCCTAAGGTCAGGGACTCTGTCATTGATGTCTAACAGTCACTCATTTGGTCATTCTGCCATTTAGCTACCAAGGCAGTCAGTCATTAAATCTCAATCACTCATCTTACACTGGGCTCTGAGAATACAACTGGCCTGCCCTCACAGAGCTTATGGAGGAGAAAGATACCTAAAAAACAAAGGCAGTAAATGTTTTTCTATTGCGGGGAGTTAGGAAAGCCTTCATAGATGTGTCCTGAATGCTGGTGAAATGCCTTGACTATGAAATGGACAACTGTTCGAGGGCTCCCTCTCATGAGCAAGGACCCCCTACATGACACATGGCAAGGAGAAAGGAGTTGGGCCCTGAGACCTGGATAGGGCCGTCTGTAGAAGCTGATTTTAGTGGACCAGTGAGTGGGAAAGAAGTGAGGGAATCAGTTGTGAGTTAGGCAGAAGGTGGTACTTGGGCATCCGATTAATTGGGAAGTGTAGCTTCAAATGGATCATGTAGTGCTTTAGGCTGGAATACAGTCAGCCCTCAAGAAATGTTTGCTCAAAGGCAATGGGGACTGGTGAGTGGATGGAGTTTATGCTGATCTCTATCCTCAGAGGGACGACCAAGGCCACCAACCAAGATGATTAAGTAGGACTGAGATATTGACGGAGTAAGATCTCATAAATACTGAATGAATGAATGAATGAATGAATGAATGAAGTTAAGGGTAAAGATCAAAGCAGAAGACTTGCCTCCATAGACTGGAATAACACAGTGTGTAAACAGGGAAAATAAAAAGAAAGTTGTGTCTTTTAAACAAACTAGTCCCCAAGAGTTCTTGGAGATATTGGTCTGGCCATGAAGCAAGAGAACTTGAGCAAGGCAGAAGCTCAGCTGCCCCCAGATCATAGGATTAATTGAGTAACTTAATCCTAAACCCTACCCATTGCTGCAGGTAAAGTTTTTCTTGTATTGCAGCCTCCATCAGAATTAGGAAAAATGACCTCAGCCAGATCTGGGGCGGCAAATGTCAGTGGGAAATTAGGTGTGTGTGGCTAGGAATAAAAAAGCAGACACAAGACATTAACTGACAGTTTCCCAGGCCCCAAGCAAATGATTGAAGAGTGAAAATGGAATCAATTGGCTTTCTGTAAATTGACAGATTGTTGTTGAGGTTTCTCACCCCACTGAACTGACCAACCATTCTGAAATTGACATAACCCAAGTTCCCAGGAGGAAATTCCGAAGACGGGTTGTTGAAAGCATTGATGATTTGAGTGGATTTGGCACCAAAGAAGAGGCCATCGGGATTTAGCTGCTAGGAGTCCAATTCGTTAGCTTGTTTCCTATATCAAAGTTTTAGAAGAAATGGCCAGAGAAGAAACTGATTCATTCACTGAGATACATGAGATGCTAGAAAGCTTCAGTCAGTTGCCTCGCATTGGCGGATGTTTAAAGAAGCCCATTTGGTTTTCCATAGTATGTGTAGTTGGGTAACCAGTCAGTTAATGTGTGGGGTGCCTTCTGTTGCCCCTTCCTAATCTACCTCCTCCCTTTACTGCCCTACTCCAGGGACACTGACCTTCATTAGTGGGTTCCCTTGCTTCAGGGTGAATTTGGCTAAAGTGGGTGATACGGGAGGAAAGTGTGTTTGCTCCCCCAGCTTCCTCCCTGTGGGGTGGCAGAGGGCTGGCTGCATCCCCTGCCCAAAGGTCTCAGGCCCTGTCAGGAACTCTTCTGCACAGGGCTTTCCCTCAGCTCAAGTGACTCCTTCCTCCCCTCCCCGCTTCAGCCTAGTGGGGGTTTCAGAGCTCAATGGTTTCTTCACTGGAGTGATTTCTCTAAAGCCTGCCCACATCTGTGTAAATGCTCCCATATTAAAACCTCCTTGAACTACCCATCTATTTTCTTCTCAGACCCTGAGTGACACACCTGCACAGCATGTGGGTGAGCTTACATCACCGGTTCTGTCATCCTGTGGGTCAGTGCACCGTGTTCTCCTGGGTGGACACTAGCTGCACCTTTTCCACCCAGGAGCCTGTCCTGTGTCTGGTGCGCTCTGCCTCTCCGGTGCCAGTGCGCTCAGAATGGGACAGGCTTAGTGAAAATCCACTCCCTCCACTTGAAAACAACCTCAACACAACTTTCTGAGACTCACTGGTTTAATAACAAAAGCCAACATGGTTTAATTGTTTTGCAGTCAAATGCTTTCTGAGCCTGAATTTCCTCATCTGTCAACATCTAGAGAACACCACCTGCCTTGCAGAGTTGCAGAGGATAATTGAGCCAAAGGTCACAAGTTGGTTAGCAGCAGAATTTAAACCCAAGACCTCTGACTCCAAGTCCAGGGCCCTTTCTACCAAACCATGTGACTCAGAACAGCAAACTATCTTTGCACCATTCAAAAGTACAATTTTGATTGAACACCTGGGAAATAGCAGGTGCAGTTTAACATCCTTGGGAGAGAGATTAAACAAATAGAAAGGCTTCCTGCTCTTCTGGACTTTAAAGTATTTTTTGTTATTCTTCCACTAGATGGTAAGGACAGCCAAATATACATGGAGCATCTAGAAATGGAGAATAATATAGAACAGAGAGTAAACATGAACAATAGTAACATTTATCATTTATTAATTGCTGGTATGGGAAGGACTCTGATACACACTAGTCTAAAAACAGTCCTATGAGGCAGACATTGTTATCTCCATTGCATGGATGTGAAAAAGAGGTCAATAACAACCTTAGGCCTTTCAGCTACCTAAACAGAGTCAAAAATTAAACAGAGTTCTGTTCATTCCAAAGCCTGTGGCCTGGGGCCTTACCCATTGTGTTTTTATTATGTATATATACCCAGAGAAGATGGAAGCCGTAAAGGACTTGGTCCATGGAAAATATTCCCATCTTCATAGGACTTTAAGCCTTCAAAGATTACTCAAGCAATAGTAAATACTGTTTCCATATCACAAGCTGAGGCTTTGTGGGCCTTTCATCTAAATTGAGCTGGTGTCCCCTAGAGGTGAACTCAGCCCATTTGGAGTTTTGAAAGAGGGATGGCTGCTGCCTGCATGTTACACAATCTTGAGCAAATTCTGGCCGCCCCCCACCCCTCGCACTGGGGAAGACCAGCTCACAGCTTGTGCTTGGGTTTCCGTGCATGCCTGGCCTTTTCTGCTGATTAATAATTGAAGAGATGAATAGCAAATGTCCTCCCAGTGATAATTACCAAATTCCTCTGTGAGGAGGGGGACCCCACTCTGGGCTTTATAAATATTGAAATGAGCTCCTCTCATCTCTGCAGTCTGTGGCTTGACTCCCCTTTAGCCTGTCTGGCCACCTCTCAGGAAGCCCCCCTTGGTCCCCTTTAACCTGGTGGTTTAATAGCCCACAGCAAAGAGAAGCAGGGCGGGAGGCTGCCCCAACCCCTGGCAATGTCCCAAGGCTGTTGAATGGCAGATTTTACGATTCCAAGAGCCCCTTTCTCTGAGAATGTCCCCTTCTCTGAGGGGCAGAGGTTTATGAAGAGTTAGACAAATTCTCTCTCTCTCTCTGTCTCTCTCTCTCTCTCTCTCTCTTGCCTTTTTATGCCAGAGTCACCCATTCCTATTCAAAATGGTGTTTGGACTTGAAGCTCTAGATAAATTACTCAGAGCAGCGGACTCTTTAATGTAAATAATTTAGCTTAATAAATAAGTTAAAGTCGCAGTCTCTTCAGTGTCTCTGGCAGCTCATTCATCTGCTGACTCCTCAGCTCGTCAAGTTGTGCCCCGCTGCCAGGACGTCTGGGGCCTGATGGCCTTTTCCTGTCCTGTCACAACAAACAGCATTTTGTAAGAGGGATGCTTGGCAATCGCTCAGCAGCCAGAAGTCATTGGAACAAGCAACCCATTGGCGGTGCGGGCGTGCGGGCGGCGCGGGCCCGGTGGGGGCGGGGCTCCGGGGCGCTCTCGCCCGGGGGTGCAGGTCCTCCAGAGCGGGCGCCCGGGGAGGCGGGAGGGAGGAAGGAGGGAGCTGTGGAGAGACCAAAGGAAGACGGAGAACCGATGTGGGGAGAGAGTGGGGGACGTGGAGAAACGGCAGGAGCTCCAGCGGTGAACACTACAGCCTGAGCTGAGAATGTTGGAGAGAAAGGAGACGTCAGGAAGCTAAAGGAGACCAGTATCAAAACAGCGCAACCGGAAACGCTGCTTTGGGAGTGACAAACCCGAGTACAGTGCTGACCACCTGGGTCAGAGTTACTTACCCTCTCTGATCTCAGTTTCCTGCCCTGCGCACTGCTCAGGGAGGGAAGCTACCTCAGGGGGGGCCCTCCCATGTGCTGGCCTTGCAACAAGTTACTCATTTGAGTCTCACACCAGGGGCGTGGCACGTGGGTGTCCGGCGTTCTCTAAGATTCTTTTGACTCTTAGCGCACCGTGTTCCATCTCTTTTAAGCTTCGCAAGGTCAGGCGGCCCAAGAGTAAACACGCATCCATTAAACAATAAACTAAATGCTCCTCTTTCAAGCGTCCACAGCAGTTCCGCCATTTGTTCCCTAATAAAACAGCCACGTGCCCACCTCTGAGAGAGAGGCGATGTAGTGCTGCCAGCTGCCCTAGGAAGACCATGCAAAATTGGGAGCCGGCAGGGACCAGCTCTGGCCAGGAAATAAACCCCTGCACCCAAGAGGGCTGTTCTCATCAGCGCAAGTGCAAATCCCAGGCCAGCACTGCGATCCAATTAAAAGTAATTGCTGCCTAAATGGCTCTCAGAAGAGAGGCGGCAGCCAGAGGGGTGGTGAGTGGGGTACAGCATCCTTCAAGGAAGCGGGATGGCTTGAAAATGCAAGAAACAATTTCTCCAGTTGGAAAATCAACACAATGAATCTGAGTTCGGCGGGAAATCTTATGAGAAAATAAGACTTTGGGAGGATTTATTGAAAGACATAATTGCAACAAGTATATTGATTTTACATAGATAAGAAAACAAATGTTGGCAGGGATTGAATTTGGTTTATTACATTTATTTCCCCACAGAGTTAATGCATTTAAAGACATGGTTTATTTTTCAAATGGAGAAACATTGTTTTCAGGGACCTTTATTAGGTTCCTGCCGGTTCCCCTGACTTCCCTTTCCAAGAAAATTGGTTTGTGTGTAATGGGGATGGGGGTCCTCCTCTTTCTGGGAGGTTCTGGAACCAAAGCCTGTCGGGACTTCCTTGGCAGGGAAGTCGCAGGCAGGTACTTCCTGCTGTCAGGCCTCCCCTGTGGGGAAAGCCACTGACACTAAGATACAGGGAGAGAAGTTAGGGCTGGTTATCATCCTCCCCATACCCATACAGAAGCTCAGACAGGTCTGTAGCCACTTACTCATTCACGACCTTCTGGAAACAGAAACCAGAGGCCCTGGTCTCTGGCTTCCATTTTGAAATCCTTGGGCAAATTCCCAAACCATGTTAATGCCACAGTGAGTTCAAAGTAGTGACGACAGATACCATTTTTGAGAGCTTACAACTTGTCAATTACTGTGTTCCTCCTTTCCCCATGAGATAGCTTAATCCCTATTTTCCAGATGTGGATATTGGGCCTCAGAGATTTAGACATTTGCCAAATGGATCTGCCTAAGTCCAAAGCCCGTGGGTTTAACTTCCACTCTATTCAAGGGACTGAGTTTTGTGCCAACTGTTGTAACAAGGTCCTCTATTCCTGGCTCTGTGCAATGAAAGGAACCGAGGACCCTAATCCCAATGAGGAAGCACTGCATTCCTGGTGTCTGCTCACAGCTGGATCTGGGGAAAGTCAGAAAGAAGGGATATAGGCAGAAGAAATGGAGACTCTTCTGCTAGGAATGTGACCTTGGAACCCTGTCAACAAGACCCTGTGTCGAGCTGGCACCCCTAATGGAGCCACTCATGCCATCTTCTGCCCCCCAGCAGTGCTCAGCCTGGCCACTACTGGACTTGAAGTTCATTTTTGTGTGAAGCCAACATTTGATAACAATTTAGGTGAGCACTGAAGAGCACTTTAGAGTTTACAGGATGCTTTGATATTATATCATTTAAACCATGAATTGTTCTGAAATTTCTAGGGCAGAAATTTTGCAGAGGAGGAAACCGAGATTCAAAGAGGTTAAGTGACTTCCCTAAGCTTACATGACCTGTAAAGGAATACCCAGGACCAGAACCTGGATCTCCTGACCATGCCCGGGACTCAAGGCCAACCACATGATGCCACACAAATGCCATCATGGACCTGCTAATTCCTGTCTGAACCCACAGCAGCAAACCCCACCCCCTCTTCTCTGGGCATGAAGAAGCTCCTCTAAAGTATTTCCATTCCTTGTCTGCTAGCTCTGGCCACAGGAATTATTCAGAATTAATCCTGCTTACACCTAAATCTCCTTGCAGCTTTTCACAAGTAACTAACACTTGTCTTAATCACGTCCAAAGCACAGCTTTATATGCCACTTGCAACAACACATTCAATTATGATTGATTGGAATTTGAGTTCTGATTTCTTTTAGAACATAATCAGTCCTGAATGGGAAATTTTTACAGTGACAATTAAAATAATGAAAGTGAACTTTAATGACATTCAAACAGTGTCACCTGGGAATAACTCCACAGTGCTGGCCTCCACGGCTGCTCTGCTCACTGGGTGCCTTGTGCCACTGTAAACGCGAACTGGGGTTAACCCCTTCAGTGGTAGCCCTTTTAAAACGCACTAAACGTGGCCTGCAGCTTAATCACGTGTTTCCCTGGGTAGATTTAGATTTACATCTAAAAGGCATGTTAATTGTGCAAATTTGTAAACAGTCACCAAATACCTCCAACAAGTGTAACTCCTTCCTGTTTTGGGAATCCTATTTCTAGAAAATAAGCAGCTATGAGAAGGGTATTTCTAAACGGTAGATCTGTACTCTTTGAATGACTTGATGAAAATCAGCCTCACATTGATGTCCCCGTCCAAACAGTGGCTTCCCAAACTGAGGCTGGTTTAAACAAACAAACAGAAAAAACAACAATAAAAAAAACCATACAACCTGGCCTCCTGAATTGTCTTCTCTATGTCCCCAGAATACCAGTGTGACCTTCCTATATGAACTTGCTTCACACAAAATGAAAGAAAATTCCACATAAGTGGAAAGATTATGTTAAAACTTGAGACTCTGAGACTGACTTTTTTTCCTGTTTGAACCAGAACAGACACCTGTACCTATCAGATGCCCTGGAATTTGAAGCTTTTGAAATCTAGTTCCACCAGGTTCCATCCAAAACAAATCACTTCAGCCTCTCTATTGCCACTTTGCCACACACCAGGCCAGGTTTTGTTTTAATTCATAGTTTCAATTTAACTTGGAAAGCCTTCATCCCTCTTGCTTCCCTGTATCCCAAACAACCCATCTTTAAAGTTTAACTTGTGTCCATCTTCTCCAGGACACTTTTCCAGACAATTTCAAGCCAGCCCTGCTCTGTCTCCTTCCTGCCTATTCCTAAATATTTAATCTAATTTAGCACTTTATTATCATGGCAGCAGTCATATTCTGTTGGAGTCAGCAACCACTATGAAAGTTGGCTTCTCTGAATGAAGTATCAGAAAGGGATAAAGGTGATTAAGAAGATTTAAAAAAATGGCAGAAAATATTCTCTTGCTTAGTGGAACCCCAGAAAATGTTTCGAGTTTAATTCCTTGACATTACAGCTGAAAACACGGAGGCTCAGATGCTTTTCTCTTACTTGTTAATAACTTTATTTCCAATGATTTCCTTGTATTAGATTGTAAGCAGGGACCATGTTCTGTACCTTTCTTGAGCTGTCACTGTATCAAATGCAGTTCTTAGGGGACAGGGCCAGTGTCCACAGATCTCAGCAGGACATAAATGGCATTCTTCACAAATTTGAGGAGGATCTAATAAAGGGAAATTAGCAAAGATCTGGGCATGATTTAAGGAAGCAAACAAGGGAGAGTGCAATGCCCCAGTTCCAGAAACTAGGAAGAGCCCTTACTATCCTGGGCCTGAGGTGGAGGGTGCCGGCAAGCAGAACTTGGAATGGGGAGTTGTTTGAGGAGGGCCACTTAGGAAAAACTGTGGCCTTGGTAAAAGGTACTTTGGAGCCAATTGCAGCTTTACTCTTCACAACCAGTCATCCAACCAAATTTTCTTCAAGTGCCTGCTCTGTTCAGACCCTCTGTTAGGTAGAGGATACATACCTAGTGCAAAAGTATGACCACTACTGTCAGGGAACTCACTAGTTACAGGAGAAGACACAGTTGTGTTATCTAAGAGTCAACAATATCAAACAAGTTATAGATGACCAATAGGAAAACAGCTAACAGTTTTAGTATTAGTTAGCTTGCCATGAGACATTGAAGAAGTCCTTTTGCCTTGGCTCCAGTTTCCTTACCTCTGAATGAAAATCTGGGATGCAATATCCCTCAGGTCCCTTCTGGCTCTACCACACTGTGACTAATAGGCATTCAAGGGATAGAGCCATTTATGTGGTTTGAGGGAGTCCTCGGATTCACAATGGCGGACTCGAGATGAACAACAGTCATTCTTAGGGAAATGCCCGGCACCTGTGAAGCGGACATTGGCCATCGTCCAGACCTCACCCATCCCAACCTCCTTTTCTGGGGAAGTCACAAACACATGCTAAGTGGCCATCCTCTGCTCTTCCTCTACTCCACCTCCTTTTTCTATTGTGTGCCATTCCACAACTTGGGGGAGATAGTAAGTCTAATGTAAAGGCCTGCCAGACCTTGAACCCAATGGTAACAAGCAGCCTGAAATGCTTTATCAGAGCAGGAATTCTCAGTGGCAGGACCCCTGGCCTGAGAAGGATGAAAGCCACACTCAAACAGGATAGATTTCTCTCTCTTCTTCAGTGCAAAGTGGGACATCTACCAACCCAGACCTGTAGCAGTATTTGGCCAACTCAGGAGACCAAGTGTGATGGGAATTCTTCCCCTGCTCTTTTGGACAAGATTTGTCCTTTCAGAAGCTTTATTCTGTGCCATAAAGGGGATCATTTGCTGAAAGTTTCTGTTGTGCCCTGAACCTGTGTTTCCATGACTCACTGCCATAGTAACTCATTCTACAGTTGTGTTACCATGTTTTGGGGACTACCCTATGCCAAGCTTATTATTTTATTGGCTGAATAATTCTTATGAAAATCATTTGAGATAGATATTGATTATTGCAAATTTCAGGTGTAATGAACTTTTGAAAATTTGTGTCTTCTCCCATTGGGACACAGCCAGTAACTCAGGTCTATCTGACTCTAAAGTCCGTGTACTTTCTACTATTCTGTGTTGCATCTCCAAGAAGCTTTAAAAAGGGGAATGATTTTAATTGTTGCAGTGGTAAGAAGATAATCAAAGTCCTCAACTTTGACTAACCCCAAACTTCAGAAATACATTACTTCTTTCCATGTGGCAGATTACAAAAAAAAGGCCACACTTGTTCACTCCTCCCTGTACTGACATACCTTTTGCAATGAGATTTTGCATTTCTTACCAAGAACTGCAATCAGTTTTCTCTCCTCTTGAATCTGAGATTGTTTTATGATGTATTTTGGCTAACAGGATGCTGTGGAAGTGACAAGTGCCAGTTACAAGCTCAGATCTCATGAGGTCAAGGACCCTTCCACTCTTTTGGAAACTTTATCATCCATCATGTGAAAAGCTCAGGCTAGCCTGCAGGAGAGACCACAGAGAGCAGATACATCCATTCCAATTTAGGCCATCCTCTATCAGCCAGCCTCCAGCCAACCCAGAAGATGACTGCAAGTCCATGAGCAAGCCCAACTGAGACAAAAATAACTACTCAGCTGAGCCTAGCCTAAACTGGTGGTTTGTAAAGGCATTAGCTAAATAAAAGACTGTTATTTTAAAGCCCCAAGCTCTGTTACCAAGCAAGAGCTTGCTGACCTATGTACACAGAAATCAAT
>PVKY010015271.1:0-10245 GCA_004027775.1 Bradypus variegatus | reverse complement strand
CCGAAGCCCAGGGTGGGGGTTCTGGGCTGAGGATGGAGATTGGGGTGTCTACAGCCCAGGGTTTGACAGCAGAGTCCAAGGACTTGAGGGATGTGGTTGGTGCCCCACACACCAGCCAGGAGCACGGGTGCTTCTCAGTCCAGCAAAGTCACTGGCGACCTTGGCAAGGACAGCTTCTGTTGAGTGGCAGAGGGTGAAGTGGCACTGCAGCAGCTGGGGAGTGAGAGGAAGGTGAGGACATGGAGAGAAGAGTGTGAACAACTCTTTTAAGAAGCTCAGTTTAAAAATAATAATTAAAAATTAGCTGAAACATGGGATGGAGAGGTATGTGTGTGTGTGTGTGTGTGTGTGTGTGTGTGTATGTCAGTGTATGTGTGTATGTGGTGGGGTGGGAGGTTTGAAGATGGAGTGGCTTAGGCAGGGTTATGTGCTGGAGGAAAGGACAATATAGGACAGAATAGGTGAGTGAGGAGTCAGAGGCTCAGCAGGTGATTTGGACCTTCTGGGGGTGAGGGTGGCCTTTAGTGGGGAAGGCGCAGCTACACTGGAGGTGAGAGGGAAGGAGCCAAACCTGTGGGTTCAGGGGGAGGCCATGGGGGGTATTCCTCCCTACTGGCATTGATTGTTTCTGGAAGGGGAAGGCAAAGATGAGTGTTTCGAGTCACACAGGAGTGGGGTGGTAGAGGAGGAACATAGGGAAGGGCGATGGGGTGAGGGGCAATAAAAAGGGTGCTTCCTGCCAGGCTGGGAGACCTGATGTGCTCTGGCAGAGCAGAGCCCTTTGGCAGTACCCAGCAGTCCCAAGGGAGGGGCTGGGCACGGGCCAAGCAGAGGTTTGTGGGTTCTCTGGGCCACCAGGTGGGGCTCAGCAGGTGGTGAGCAGACCTATTGGGCTGGATCACACACAGCTGAGAAAGCCCTTGAGTACTGGGCTGGAAGTAGAGAGGGAATTCTGACTTTGCCCAGAAGGTAATAGGGAACCATGGAAGGTTATTGAGCAGGACTAGGACAAGTAGAGAGGGAATTCTGACTTTGCCCAGAAGGTAACAGGGAACCATGGAAGGTTATTGAGCAGGAGTGGGACATGATCAAAGCAGTATTTAAGAATATTTAGGAATCCATATTCAGCTAAGGTGTACATGTTAGATAAGAGGGGTCAGACTGAAAGCAAGAAAGTTGAGCTGTCAACAGAAGTCTGAAGGGAGGGTGTCAAGTGTTAAATGTCATGGAGGAGGAACTTCTCGCTCCAGAGGTCAAACTCAGGAGCCTGGGAAGGGGATGGCCATAAACTGGCCCACTGGGGATAGGTGGCCTCACAGAGCAGTGAGTCCTGGGCAAAGGGGCATTCTAGCCCTGCTGGGGGTGCTCAAGAGGAGATTCCTGCTTTGGAAGGCAACCAGCTTCAGTGAAGGCTCTACTGCATTCCATCTGAGTCACTGGTCAGGAGGATTTTCCCCTTTTGGAGGTGAAGGGTCTGAAGCTCAGAGAGGCTAGGCAACTCACCTAAGGCCACACAGCAAGTGAGAGGCTGCGCTAGGACTCTCCCAGGTCTGCTTTCTGACTGGCAGCCTGAGCTCCTGAGCCTGCACTCATCCTGGAACTCTCCTTCTGTTCCCAAGTCTCCCCTGCAGTTTCTCTAGGGGCCTCTGCAATCCCTGACTTTGCTCCTGGTGCCTCACTTCAAGGATCTGGATGGCTTTGGGCTTAGGAGATTTGCTGGGAAATGGATCGAAGGCGCAGTAACCCCATGTGGCCCACTGGAGTTCTTGATCCAGGCACTCACCCTGGAAGAATGGGCTCCTCAGAATGCCAGGGAGGACATTTGTGCCCAGGCTAGGGTGGGACCCACCGCCCCACCGCTGCCTGGGTCCAAGCTGTCACTGCCAGAGGGTGCTGGCTGGCCCAGGAGCCTGGGCTGCCCAGGGGAGGGTGGGGGGAGGCAGGCCCCCTTTCCAGGTTCTTCTGAGGAGGGAGGGGGCAAGAAACCGAGGGAGCGGGTACATGGGCTTGGAAACTGCCCCCTCCGGAAGGGAAGCCCTGTCCCCTGCCCATCTCTCTCCGCGGAGGTCTTGCTGACCCTTCCTCCCAGGTCCCTCCTTCTGACCCCACGCCTGATTCTGCTCTGTCCTTCCCCGGGGACTTCTCACATTTATGCCCGTCTAGCTCTCTCTGCACCCATGCACAGTGCTGAGGTGGTGCAAAGCGCCGGAGTTGTCAGTTGTCACCCTGTCACCTTCTCTCCGCCTCTTCACAGCCCCAGGTGGGAGCGCAGCCTGGAGATCACCCACAGGGCCCAGGGGAGAGGAGGGAATCACCCAGGGCCCACAGCCTGCCACAGGGCCCCAGAGGGCCCCAGACGGCCCCAGCACGCAGGGAGCGGAGCGAGGCCTCCAATTCCTGTCTGGGCAGGATTGAGGGGGTGGGGGCCTGGGAGAGGGTTCCCCAGGCTCCTTCCACCCTGCAGCTCACTCCCTCCATTTCCCCAGCCTCATCTCCGCACCCCTCCCCCCCCCGCCCCCAATTGCCCAGCCAGGTTTCTGCTCAGATCCTGCCACCCTCCTCCCTCCCTGCCCCCAGGGCCGGCCGCCTGCCATCCTCCCCAAGCTTAGCCCCTTGGCTGTGACCACTGGACTGGCCGGGGTCCCGGGCGCCACACCACAGCAGCCAGCCCGCTGGGCCAGGGCTCGGGACAGACCCGGTCTGTCTGGCAGGGCCGCTGCGGGTCTGGGATTGGCTGCAGCAGCCCCCGCCTTTGGGAGGAGGGAGCCGTGAGGGAGGCGGGTGGCTGGCTCAAGGTCACTCTGCTTTTCTCTCCCAGCATCCCTGTTCGACCTTTGTCCCCTCTGCCTCACCTTGAGGAGGGAGGGGGCAAGATGCCCTACCTACCGGCGGAGGGCAGAGGGACCAGGGAAGAGCTCTTTGGGCTCCTCACACTTACTCACCTGACCCATTTTGAGCACCTACTGTGTGCAGGCACGGGGAGGTGGGGGTGGGGTTAACTGAGCCTCAGTTTCCTCATCTGTAAAAACTGCAGGAAATGAATGTGCCCAAACATGGGGAGGTGGCCTGCATCCTGGCCACAGCCTCAAAAAGCCAGAGCAGCCATCCTTTACCGTGGACGGCTGGGAGCGAGCTCATCCGCGAAAATGGCGGGGAGGGCCTTCCCGGGAGACGGGCAGCTCTCACAGAGCGTAGAGGGGACTCAGGAGGTGCTACTGAGCTTCCTTGACCCCTTTGGCCACCTCAAGGCTGGAGGAGAGGAGGGGCTGGTCTGGTCTCTAGGGGCTGCCCCCCCCAGTTCCTGGTCACGTGGCACCTTGGCGCCCCAGGCCTGGGGAGTAGGGGAATGATTCCTGGCCTGGGGGCTCTGGGCGCTAGGGAAAGGTGGGTGGGATTTGGGGTACCGCTGAGACAGTCCTATGGAGCAGCAGATCTGCTGGGCTCTGACCGACAGCCCTAGGGTGGCAGGGAGGGGTTGCTGTCCCTTTAAGAGCCTTCAGGCAGCTGGGAGCAGATGGCCAGGCCGGCCGGGGCCCCTTGTCCTTTGTGTGGCTTTGCACAAAAGAGGGGGCCAGCTGGGGAGGGGGCGGCTGCAGCAGGTGGGAGGGGTGGGGCCTTGCCCCTCCCCCTTCTAACCCAGAGGAGCAATTGTCCCCTGGGGAGGGGGTTGCTCACTGGGAATGCTCCTTTCTGGATGCTGTGGCCCCCCATAGTGTCCCCCAAAACTCCTAGGACACCCCTCCTGTGTCCTACATCCTAGGCAGAAGCCTCAACACACCAGGGCCTTGCCCTGCCCCCACCCCTCCACCCGAAGGAATAAACCTTCCCTCCCTGCCCCCACTTCCAGAGCAGAATCTTCTCCTGGCCCTGGGGACCTGACTCTAGAGAGAAGCCAGAGCAGAGTTAGGGTGTTGCCGGGCCAGGGGTGAGGGCTGGTGGTGGTGCTGGGGTGAGGGGGAAGCCAGAGGCTTGGGGCTCCTTGCAAGAGAAGCTGTTGGGGCCTGGGGCAGCCCTGGTGAAGGGAGGCAAGAAATAAGTGTGATGCTGAGGCCTGGGGGAGTCGGGCAGGGGTGGGGGCGGTGGGTGCAAGGGGGCTGGCCCTGGACCCCAGGTCTGAGTGGAGAAAGGAAGCAAGGGCCCGTGGGGACCCCGATTGAGGCCCAGCCTGAAGAAGGACTGGCTGCAGGGCAAGATGGAAGACTGCATCCGAGGAGAGGGGCGGTGGTGCAGTGCATGGCTGCCTGCCAGACAGGAGGGAGCTGAGATGAGAGCCTCCCTAAAGGTTGGAGGTGCTGGGGGCAGGGAGGGCACCCTGCCACTCAGGAGGGGGTCGGGTTGGGGAGGCTTTCCACCCTGGAGCAGATCCCCCTAGCTCAGACATGCCCTTGGCTCATTCATTCTCCTCTTTGTCCAGACCTCTCCGCCCTGGGGCTTGGTGCCAGTCCCTGATTTACAAAGAGGGAAAAGGCCGGTAGGCCTGGCTCGTGGTGTGGTGGCAACGTGGCCGCGGGCTGGGTGACCCAAGTGGCCCCATGCGGCCCGACAGCACCGCCGCTGGGTGGGGTCATGCCTGCCTTTGCCCGGCCGCACGTGGGAGCCCCGGGAAACAGGCGGCCCCAGCCGGGTCGCGGCGGGACCGCAGGTCCCTGGCCGGCCGCAGGCAGCGGGTGGGGGCGGGGAACCCTGGCTGGGCCCAGGGCTGCTGCTAAATTTAGGAATCTGATTACAGAGTGGCCGGGGAAGGAAAAGGAGAGGAGGGCGCGTGTGCGGGCTCGGCTCCGTCTGGGCACAGCGGGGTACGCCCGGGCGGAGGTGTGTCCCGGTGTCTCGGTGCTCCGGGTGGGAGGGGCGGCGGGCGGGGGCTTCGTCCTGTGTGTGCGCCGCAGCACGTGCCCCGGGCGGCGGGGACAGGCACGGGCGCAGCTCGCAGGCTGGGAGCCGCCGCCGGTGTGTGAGCTGGCTCTTTGTGTGCCTGGCAGGGTGGCTGGGTCTGGCTTTGAAAGTCTCTGCCCACTCCCCTCCCCCATCTCCGTCTGTGCCGCTCTACCCCGCTTCCCTGTCTGTCACTCTGCCCGTGCGTGTCGTGGAGGGGGGGTTTGGGAGGGAGGATGCTGCTACCCAGCTGGGGTGACAGTGAACCCAGTTCACTCCCGCCCCTGGCCGTCCAGGCCCTCCCCTTACACCTCCCACTCCTCATCTCTCGGCCCATGCAGTCACTATCTTGGGGGTGCAGACTGCAGCAGTTAAGGGGAATTGGGGAGCCCCTTGGGAACATCCACCCGAAGCCAGGCTTTGGCCCGGTAGCTCTTGGAGGAATTCATCCCTCGCCCTGTCGGTCTCCCATCCGCCTTGGCCCCCAAGGGCGCATGAAGGGGGGGGGACCCCCTGCGGAAGGGGGGGCGGGGAGTTCCTTGGCAGGAAGGGAAATGGAAGGAAAAGCTGGGCTCCACCCGGGCGGGCGGGCAGGCGGCCTCAGGGCCCCCGGGGCAGGCAGCAGTAACCCGAGCCCACTGGTTTGCGGGGCGGGTGTGGGCGTGGGTGGGGCTGACCCCCGGGGCACACCTGCGGGGCAGCGGGGGTCTCCCCCTGGGGCATTTCTGGGAGCCGGGGGATGCGCGGGTGTCCGCGGAGGGAAGCACTCCCTACCCTCGTCCTGACCCCACCCCCTGGAGGTCTAGCCCCGGCCCCCAGGCCCCGCCCCCCGGGCCCTCCCTCCCACCCCAGGGCCAGATGTTCAGCTGGCGGAGGCATCGGCTGGGGGAGGGGTGCTGAGGCCGCAGCCGGCACTACTTCCCTGCCAGCAGCTTCATTGTGTGCGCGAGGAGCGAGCGGCGGCGGAGAGCGGGCGAGCGAGCCGCAGCCCGAGCGCGGCCGGTGGAGAGCGAGCGCGCCGGGGAGGGTGCGAGGCGGCGCCGGCGGCTGCGCTCCGCCCGCCTCTCGGCAACTCTGTCCCAGCGCCGCGCGCCGTGCGCGCCGTCCCGCCGCCGCCACCGCGCCACCGCCGGAGCCCCACGGGCTGCCGTCGCGGGCAGGGTTTTGGCCGGAACGGGGGTCCCCGCCTGGAGTCTGGGGCATCCCAGGCGCAGCCGAGAGGCGCGGAGTCTGCGGGGGGCGCAAATTGAGCTACAGCTCCCGCCCCCTTGAACGGCGTGGGCTGGCGGGCGGTGGGCTCCCGGGCGCCCCCGAGGGCAGGGAGCCCCAACTTTCTCCGCGGGAGCCCCGACCCCGCGTGGCGGACCGAGCGGACGCGCTCCAGTCGCACCGGACCTTGCGCTCACCCCCCGCGTACCCCACTTCTGTACAAACTTTTCCGACGCCCTCGCCCGTGGGGGGCGCCGAGAGTGCTGGGGCTACCCGCCGGACTCCCGCCCCGCCGGACCCTAGCCACGCTGACCTCCTGCCTCTCGTAGCCTCAGTGGCGACCTCTCCAGGCCGGGCCGGGCACGGCATTCGGGGCAAGCGCGGCAACCATCGGCGCTCTCCGAAGGCTCCCGCGCCCCCCCGGGGCCGCTGGGAAGGGTAATGCCTTCGGTGATGGAGAAACCAAGCGCGGGCTCCGGGATCCTGTCCCGCAGCCGGGCCAAAACGGCGCCCAACGGCGGACAGCCTCCCTCGGAGGATGACAGCAGCGAGGAGGAGCACTCGCACGGTGAGCCCGGCGACGCGGGGTGGGCCGGGGCGGGCGGGGGCGGAGAGTTGCGGACCACGGCTTATTATACTGTTGGCTTCTGGCCCGCCTGCCCCTGGATGGGAGCCTCCACCTGGCTTCTTCCCGCAAGCCTGGGGTCGCCGTCACAGGGCATGTGGAGGCCGGGGCCCGTAGCGTTGCCCGGGAGGCCGCCCTCCTCCCTGTCCTCAGCCCCTGCAGTTGTGCCTGGGAGGTGGACGGACCCAGGCTTTCCTCCCGTCCATAGATTGGACCCCTCAGACCTTGCCACCTTGCAGGGGACTGAAGTCTGGCTGGGGCTTATGTGCTAGGGAGGAACCTTTGGTTCCCTGCAGGGCTGTGGTCCAGGTCTGGGGTGGGGGGCAGTTTTCCAAACCGCCCCCCCCAATCCAGAACAAAGGGCTCGGCTTGGCCTGGGCTCTATAACTGTCCCCTTGCCCCCTCCCCCACGACCATGACTGAGCAAGGTCTTCCAGTCCCTTCTGTGGCTGAAGGTGGCTGGGAGCAAAGAGTGGGGAAAAGTGAGCCTCCTGGAAGGTGGGGGCCCTGGGTGGTCAGGGAGGAGAAGTCCAGGCCAGCCACCTCCCTGCCACATCCTCCTGCCCGCCCTCCCTCCCTGGAGCCTCACTGCCTCCCCGGGCTCCACAGACAGCATGATCCGCGTTGGAACCAATTACCAGGCCGTAATTCCGGAGTGCAAGCCCGGTGAGTGCAGGACAAGCTGCCACGGGAGGGGAGCGGAGGGGCCAGGGCTTGGCCCACGCGCCACCTGAGGGAGCCCTTGGCTGGCTCCCACTCAGCGGGCAGGCGGGGGTGGGTGGCCCTGTGGCATGGTTGGCTTTCCTGCTCCGCCTTCCTGTCTGGGTCTCGGCCGCCCTTTTCTTCTGGGCCTCACCTCCCAGGGCCTCACCTCCCAGGCTCCCCCACTTCCACCGCCTGCTCTGGCCGTGGGTCCAGGCAGGCGCCGAGTGGCTGATTTGAGTGGCTGCCCCCCTCTGCATCTCGGCCTTTACTTTCAGAGAGCCCCGCACGCTATAGCAACAAGGAGCTGAAGGGGATGTTGGTGTGGTCGCCCAACCACTGTGTGTCAGATGCCAAGTGTGAGTGCGGCCAAGCCGTGGGTTCAAGCCCATCCCTGGGAGCTGGGTGGCCTGGGTTTGTGCCAGCCAGTGGCCATCTCTTTTCAGAAGTGGGTTGGAGGCTGGGGTATGTGGGTTTAACCCGTGTCCTGGGACTCAAGCTCAGGGGTTCCCCCTCTCTGGGCAAGTACCCTGGGGGAGGGTTCCCCCTCTCTGGGCAGGGCCTGGGTTAGGAGCTGTAAGCCCCCCTCCTCCAAGATCTGGCCCCTCTCCCTCCTCCAGTGGACAAGTACATTGCAATGGCCAAGGAGAAACATGGCTACAATATTGAGCAGGTGCGCCTTAACCCAGTGGGCGTTTAGGGTTGGGGGCGGGACAGTGCTGGGATAGCTGAACCTGAGTTGCCCCATTCTGGGCCAGGCACTGGGCATGCTCCTGTGGCATAAGCACGATGTGGAGAAGTCGCTGGCTGACCTGGCCAACTTTACCCCTTTCCCTGACGAGTGGACTGTAGAGGACAAGGTGCTGTTTGAGCAGGCCTTTGGCTTCCATGGCAAGTGCTTCCAGCGCATTCAGCAGATGGTAAAGCCACCCCTCCCCAGCCAGCGCCCCTTAGCCCATCCTCTCTGTCGTGCCTGCCTGCAGCCCAGACTCCCGGGCGGTCCTGACCTCCTGCAATGTCTCCCCCAGCTGCCTGACAAGCTGATCCCCAGCCTGGTGAAGTACTACTACTCCTGGAAAAAGACTCGCAGCCGGACCAGCGTGATGGACAGGCAGGCACGACGACTGGGGGGCCGCAAGGACAAAGAAGACAGGTGGGGGCATGGGTGAGTGCTGGGTGGGGGCCAACAGCCTTCCTGCTGGGCCCCAGCCCCCACCTCATTCCCTCTTGGCCCCTGTGTTGGCAGCGATGAGCTCGAAGAGGGACGGGGAGCCGTGAGTGAGGGCGAGCCAGATGCTGGGGACCCCAAGCGAGAGGTGAGTCGCGTAGCTGGCCCGGCCCTGCCTGCCCACCAGCCCACTTGCCTCTCCTTGGACTCTGTGCCACCCACCTGCTCTCTTCCCCTGGCAGCCTCTGCCTTCTCGGCCCCTGAATGCCCGCCCAGGCCCCGGAAAGAAGGAGGTCCAGGTGTCCCAGTATCGCCACCACCCGCTGCGGACCCGGCGACGCCCACCCAAGGGCATGTACCTGAGCCCCGAGGGCCTCACGGCTGTGTCAGGAAGCCCAGACCTTGCCAACCTCACTCTTCGAGGCCTGGACTCCCAGCTTATCTCCCTCAAGCGCCAGGTGGGGGGCTGAGAAAAGAAGGGGTGGTGCATAGGGGGCAGGCAGTGCCTGGGAGCAAAGTTCGGGGGACAGCTGTGGTGTTTAGGGAGACAGCTCAGCTCTGCCCCATCCTTTGGGATTCTGGGAAACTTGCTTTTCTTCTCTGGGCTTTTAAAAAAAAAAGACTGGTTGGTGAAAAGGAGCGAAACCCCGCATCTCCCTTACTGAGTGATTGTGAGGGAGGAATGAGCGAGGGGGGGTGGCAGAGAGCTTTTTTGGGGGATGTATGGTTGTGTCTGCAGGAGCAATGCAGTCCTTGTCAGGGGTGGCAAGAGGCCTTCCTGGGGTGCAGAGTTTGATGTTCCTTCATTCCCTGGCTCTCCAGGTGCAAAGCATGAAGCAGACCAATAGCAGCCTCCGCCAAGCCCTGGAGGGTGGCATCGACCCACTCCGCCCCCCAGAAGTAAGGCTGCTCTTCAGGTTTGGGTGCAGAAGAGGGTTCTCTGGAGGCAGGTTCTGCTACGGGGAGCTGGGCCTCCCATTTTCCCTTTTTTTTTTGTTTTTTTTTTGAGTCTAAAGGGCATATTCCTTGCTGTCCAGGCCAACACCAAGTTCAACTCCCGCTGGACCACGGATGAGCAGCTTTTGGCTGTACAAGGTGGGTTAGACCCTGGGGAGAGAGTAGAGGCGCTCCGGAAATCTCTTTCCCCACCCTCCAAGGAGCTGGGGGGTAGAGGGAGAGGGTCGGGGAAGTAACTTGCTCCAGAGGTGCTCACACCATGCTCTCATGACCCTCGCAGCCATCCGTAGGTATGGCAAAGACTTTGGGGCTATCGCAGAGGTGATTGGGAACAAGACTCTGACCCAGGTGAAGACCTTCTTTGTGAGCTACCGTCGCCGCTTCAACCTGGAGGAGGTGCTGCAGGAGTGGGAAGCCGAGCAGGATGGGGCTCCTGGAGCCCCGGTCCCAATGGAGGAGGCCAGGAGAGGGGCTCCCTTGCCAGCCCCCACCCTAGAGGAAGATGACGAGGTGAGAAGGGGTGAGAGGAACCTCTCGAGAGGAGACGAGGGGGCCTGCCTGGGCCAAGGGTGTAAAAGGGCCTGGTTTCCCCCTTTACTCTTTCCTCTCAGGTGCAGATAACATCTGTCTCAGCATCTGTACCCCGATCAGTCCCCCCTGTGCCACCACCCCCTCCACCACCCACCTCGCTGTGCCAGCCGCCCCCGCTGCT
>PVKY010015270.1:0-10245 GCA_004027775.1 Bradypus variegatus | reverse complement strand
GTGGACACTGGAGAGAGTTGGCAGTGGCCACCTTAGCGACGTGATTGAACGCAGCATCGCCACGAGGAACAACCTGGCATTAAATGCCTTCAGATGTAATGTATAACATCATCAATGGAATATTCTTGCCAAAAAATATTCAACCTGTTTTTAATCATGAGGAAACAATGAGATAAAAAAAATGTGGGGCATTCTATAAGTCAAGTGGCTTGGACTCTAAAAAATCCAGTCATGAGTGTGTGTGGGGGGGAAACACACTCTTCTAGAATAAGAATGACTAAATGACATCTTTGGAACAATTAGAAAATTTAAGATGGATTTTTAAATTTATATAATATTACTGAATTAATGCTAATTTTATCAGCTGCAGTAATAATATTGAGGTTATGTAAGAGAATGTTCTTGTTCTGAAGTATTTAGAGGGTGAAGTGCCATGAAGTCTACCATTTGCTTTCAAATGGTTTAGGCAAAAAGAATCTGTGATAGAAATGAAGTAGATGTGGCAAAATGTTAAATGGTGAATCTAGGTAAAAGCCATACAAGGGGTCACTGTACTATTTTTTTCAACTTTCCGTAGGTCCAAAAAGCAAACTAAAAAGAAAAATAAATAAACATAAAGAAAAAAGCACAAGGCTCCTTTTAATAGTGGTTATGCCTAGTATGGAAGATTAATTGTAGGTCACCTTTATTTAGGTTTTTGCTCAATTGTGTATTTCCAAATTTTCCTACAATGTACATTTGGTACAATTCTTTTAAATTGTTATGAAAACAATCATAAAGGAAATGAACATTTATCGAGTACCTACTATGTCTAGTGCCTAGCTTATAACAGCACTTGGTTATAGCAAATGTCAGTCTTTGTGCCAGGTGTTTTACATTCATAGCACATTTCATATTCACAACACTGTGAGTTTGCTTTGTATTCGATTTTACAGGTTACAAAAAAACCTCGAGAGTTCACAAAACTTGTGAAGGCCACAATGTTAGTAAAAGGTAGACTGAGGCTCAAACCCAACATTCCCAAGCCTTCCCATGCTCCTCTTGCCACACCATGCAGCAAAAGCCAAAGGAACATACTCTTGGATATACCATGTTTTGTATTTGCCATATGTTTCCTTGCTTACACAAAATAACATGAAGTGACACATCATGATCCAGGAAATAAAAAAGTAACAAATGTCTCAATAATCTTTTTTAGGAAAAGAAAAATGGCTTATTATCACTGATCTCTCTCAAACACGAAAATGTCTGGCTTGTCCTTAATTTTCTGCCCAGAAGTTAAACATCACTAAAGATGGTCAGGTATGCTTCCCCAAGGACCAGGAGGAAAGCTGTGTGCTAACACTGGGGCTTGAGGTGGGCTTTGCACGAAACAGCCCCTGGTACAAAATTTTGGAAACCTACAGGATAGTGTAAGTAAGAACTAACTCAAATTCACAGACATTCGCTGGGTGACTTAGTCTCTTAGTGTGGGATGGCAAGCTGGAGAGTGATGAAAATGTTATGAGACAATCGCTCTCTTTTCCAAACTGTGAGGACAGGAGAGTCCGTCCTTGCTGGCGCTGGGGACTGTAAGTTTATCTGTATATTGTGATTCACATTCACATCACCAGAAGGCTTGTTTATTTATTCAAAACGTATAAAAAACCTACTTTGGGGAGATAATTTCCATTATATCTATTTTCTAGAAAAATCAGTGATATAATATCACTTATTTAGTTTATGAACATCCAGTCATCTTACTTTTACCAAAAATAGAGACTGAGTTCAACATGTATTTATTTAACAAGCAGGGGGGAAAAATGAAAAGCTAGAGAAAAAAAAGCAACAAAGAATCATACCTACTAGAACCAAGCAAAAACAAAACAAAACAAAAAAGCCCAAGAGGCGAAGGATATTTAGTGTTCAACTCTCTCACATTCTTACATCCTTTGGGTTTTTTATGGGGATGGGAAGACATGGCAGAAAACCTTCCCTATAGTGTACACTTTTCTGTGGAAGGAAGAATCCCTAAACCATTCAAAATAAAATCCATCGGAGCAAGGAACTGCTAAAGCAAACTGAGATTATAAAACTCAGAAAAGTGTAATATTCTAGATAGTTATATAAAATGTTAAAATTATTCATCAAAGTTTTAGAAAAATCATAAAGTGCAAACCTCCCTGAGAACACCATTCCCCTTTAGATGATCAAGATACATTTTGAAAAGCATGCATCCACATTTTTTTGCCTAATAGTTTTTCTTTTTTTTTTTTTTAACATTTTTAATTACTGGTATAAAAAAAGCATTCAGTACTTACTACTGCTTCCATATCAGAAGTGTCAGTTGGAGCAAACATAGACTGAACCATAAACTTGTGTTTACTCTTCTCATTGGGATCATAATCGAAAGGCTGTAACATCACTGGGAAAGAAAATATTTCATTAGGAGTGACCCTCTTGGTTATCAGCAGCCATTTGTCATGTAAAACCTGTAATTTTGGCTGTAAAGTAGTTTAGTATCATTCTCTTATCTGAGCCTACGGGACCCCTGGTGAAGTGAGCAGGGCAAGATCATCAGAATCTTCTCCCCTTTCAGGTCACAGACCTGAGGCCCAGAAAGGTAAAGGGATTTGCCCAAGGTCAACTAGCAAGTAGTGAAAGAGCTGGGCTTGGGACCCAAGTGTTCAGGTTCCTCGTCCCGTGATCTTGCACTACTATGAAATTGTTACAAACACTTGTATTTGGCCACACAGAATAGAGTAACTGGTAGAAAGACCACAGGTTTGTTTTACTCAAGAAAACCTACCAGAATGATCTTTTGCGAACTAAAATAGAATAATCTAAGGCATTTAAGCAACTGTTTTAGCTTCTCTTTGCCCCCTTTCTCAAACAGCTAATAAAGGTAATGCTTGAAATAAAATTTTGCCAATAGAACGTCAGAAAACTCTTGCAACCAGGACACTCCAACACCACCAGCTTCTACCCCCCCCCCCCACCTTTCTCCCCAAGAACCCAGAGGCCTCTCACGTAAGGGCTCCTGTGGATAACTAACACAGACTGAACAAGGACACTGGCTTCCTTCAGCCTAGTTCCTGGCAGCAGACCAGGACCTACCCTGTTAAATGATACCTGTTTAAAAATACACTATTTGCTACCAAGCTCTGGCTAAACCACACACCAAGTTAAGTTCCCTGAAACATAACTTCACAAGCAAGAAAAGCCTACTGTGGCTCATGTCTAGTAAGAGCTAATATGTACTGAGGTTTCCCTTGTGCCAGAAACTGGGCTTTGTACTTGAGGTAATTATCTCGTTTAATACTTAAGAGGTTGGCCCGGGAATGCAGACAGTCCTTCCTAGGCACTACTGAGCTGCTTAAGAGCTTTCCTGTAGGACAGACTTGGAACACAACTTACACACCAGGCTTGAGAGGTGGCCTCAAGGACAAACAACTAGACTGGCAGACCAAAAATGTGGACCCTTCTTTTGAAAACTAAATTCTTACCCTGTTCTTTCCCAATCCCAGGATTGTAATAAGGAAGAAACATGTTATGAATGAAGGCACTGATGTCTTCACACACGCACTGTGACCTTTCTTGGACAGGGACTGTCAACCTGTTTTGGAGTTGGGACACAGTCTTCAAAATGCTGTAAAATTAACGTTCACTTTTACAGATTAAAGTGAATTGGGTTTTGAGAATTTCAGCTCTTGCTTGACTGTGACAAAATCATGCTCTAGTACTTTCTAGTCTGGTAAAGAGGAGAACTTGATCCTAGACTAAACTCAGATGCTCAGCAGCACACACCTCTAGCAACCAAGTCAAGTCTGTTTCCCATCTGTGAAGGGCTGCTACTCAGGCACCAGTCTGCCACCCAGGAGAGTTCTGAAGATAAACCAGGAGATGAGAGCAATCAGAACGCAGGGCTAATTTTTAGAAAAGCTGGCTCTTTAGATGAAACTGCATAGTGTCATACACAAACAGCGGATGAGGCCAGGGAACATAAAACACCCCAAATAAGCAGCCCCAAGAAGCACTGCTGTTCCCTTTTCCACTTTTCTCCACCTTCATGATGCCGCTGGCACAATGCCCCAAGAAGAAAGGAAAATAACCTTTATTAGTGCCTACTATTTACTAGGCACCACAGAAGGCACATTTTCATGGATTCTCCCATTTAATCTTCACAACAATCCTTCTCATACAGAAAATATCTCCATTTTCTGTACGAGAAGACAAGGGCTGAGAAAGGCCATGTGATGTCACCTGGATCCCAGGGCCAGCCAGGGCTCCAACCTGGCTTTGACTCCAGAGTCCAGACTTCTCCACTACAGTTCTCAAAACCTGATCTGCAGAGCCCTAGGGTTCCTGAGACCCTCTCAGGGAGTCCGGGGAGCCAAAACTATGTGCACATAACACTAATATGTTATGTGCCTTTTTCACTGGGTTGACACTGGCACTGATGGGGTGAAAGCAATGGTAGGTGGATCACTGAAGTCTTAGCAGGGACCAAGGCAGTGACACCAAACAATGCTGGTTGACACTCGACACTGCTTTCTTCACCACCACATATTCATAGTTCAAAAAAAAAAAAGGAGCCAGTTTCACTAAAGAACATCCTTGATGAAGCAATAAAAATTATTACTTGTACTGAACACACCTTTCTATGCAACAAAATGGGGAGTACACAGAAGGCACCTGTACTGTCTCCTGAAGTGCAAAGGCTGTCTCAGGAAAAGCACCTGTGAGACTTGTTTGGGTTCTGAGCCAAACTAGAAGCTTTTTCACAGAACACCATTTTTACTTGAAAGAACAGACAAATTCTGGTGCTTCAGACCTGGGGATACAGCAGATATTTTCTCAAAAATGAACAAAGTGAGCCTGCACTTCAAGGAAAACAGACAATCATTGTTGTCAATGATAAAAGCCACATTTTCGAGCAAAATTTAAGAATTTTGGAAAATTTCTATCTGCCACCAAGAGCTTGACGGTTTCCCTAAAACTTAGAACACTTTCCAATGAGACCAGGGGGTAAAGTAATGAACATGAATTTTTGATATTGTATAATGAAATATGTCAACATCTGGAAGATCTGTATAACTCAGTGAAGTAATGCTTTCCAAATGACCCATGCAAAAAAAATCCATTCAAACTACAAGACAGACCAATGCACTGTAATGAAACATAGTTCCAAAAGTTCACAGACAGTTTCAGAGTCCACACTGTATTAACCTTTATGAAATTACCACCTGTCAAATTTTGGTGTAGAATCAAAGAATAATGTCCAGAATTATTGGGAAAGGCTATTTTAAAAATACTCCCTTTTCCAATTATGTATCTGTTGTGAAATGGTTTTCCTTTACATATTTTCACCCAAATGACTCAAAACTACAGATTAAATGCAAAAGTAGATATGAGAATCTGGCCTGTCTTTAATTAAGCCAGACATTAAAGAGACTAGCAAAAAAATGTCAAATGCTGGTCTTCTCAAAATTTTTCTGAAAAGTTATTTTTCACCAAAAATGTTGTCAGCATGCAACTGATTTATTTTTTTTAATTTGTTTAATTTCCAACATGATAAAAACAAATTATAAAAAGGCTCTTTGGGACTTCAGTTTTTCAGAGTGCAAAGGGGTCCTGAGACAAAAAGTCTGAGAACCCCTATTCCACACGAAGCTACCTCCCAGTCGCCTCCAAGAGGAGGAAGATCTGGTTAATTCAAGGGAAGGTACTGTGCCAGCTTGGGAGACTCCGCACTTTAAAAGGGAAAGGAGAGGCCCCTCCAGATCCAGACAGCCCAGAGAGGCTCTTCAGGCCTCCCCTCCCCTCCCATCCCCCAGCAGCTCTGAACCAGCAAGAACTCACAGAAACATCCTTCTCAAAGCTCCAGAAAACAGTCAAAACATTGCAGTGAATCAAAAAATAGGCATCTTAAAAACGGTAAGACCTCATGACACCCTGGCTGCCCCTGCACACACCCCTCACTGGCCTGGCGTGAAGCAGGCCTGGGCCCCTGGTCAGGGCTCCCGAGTGCAGAGTGCAGAGTACGGGTCATGCACATACTGGCGGCGCGTGTGTCGAGGCCAATCTGTCTGACGTGGCCTGAGGCAGTCGCTGTCCCAGAACAACCAAGTCACAGCTGCCTGGGGCAAGGGCTGGCTGGCTGTGGAATACACAATAGAGTGCCCAGGAGAAAAATGTTTCCTAGGAAAGGGACATTATCACTGTAAACAGAATTCCTAGGGCACATGCCTAAGACAAGACATAAGCACTGAAAGGACCAGGGAGGCCCAAAAGTTTTGGCCTGCAGCTATTCTCTAAATCCACATGCTGAAGGACAACAACTGCACCAAGTCCATCTGCAAAGACTGGCAAAGTTTTCTTTTTGTCCATTCTTTTTCTTGGTTAGCTCCTGGCAGTCAAGGAAAGTTCTGTCCTAACACCAGCTGGATATAAGTTTAAAGAACAAAGGTAAGGAGAAAAACTGAAAGCCACCAGAGAGAAGCAGCATGTCACATAAAAAAGAGCCTCAACAAACTTAGGTGTTGATTTCTTACAGGAAGCCATGGCGACAAGGACATCTTTAAAGGGCTGAAAGCAAAAAATTGCCAACCAAGAGTTCTAAATCCAGCAAAACTATCTTTCAAAAATGAGGGAGAGATTAAGACATTCCCAGATAAACAAAAGCTGAGGGAGTTCATCACTAGACCAGGCCTACAAGAGATGCTAAAGGTAGTTCTACAGGTTGAAAGGAGAGGACAACAGAAACAGACCTAAGCCGCAAGAAGAAATAAATATCTCTAGTAAGGGTAAAGATAGTGGTAATTTTAAGTATCAGTACTAGTGTATTTTTGGTCTGTAACTCCACTTTTACTTCCTACAGGATCTAAAAGGCAAATGCATAAAATGAAATGAGCAATCAGTCGTTTTGGACTCATAATGTAAAAACATGTGACTTGTGACATCAGTTACACAAAGGTGGGGAGAACAGAGGGGTACAGAAACATAGTGTGTGTATACTATTGAAGTTAAGTTGGTATCAAAGCAAACAAGATTGCTGGGGTTAGGATGTTAAATTTAAGCCTCATGGCAACCACAAAGAAAATACCATCAGAGAATATGCAAACTTATCAAGGAAAGTAGAATATAGGTTACCAGAGGTGGGGGCAGGGGTAATGGGGAGTTAATGCATAATAGGTGTAGGAGTTTCTGTTGGGGGAGAAGGGCAAGTTTTAGTAATGCAAGGTGGTGAGGGCACTGAAACTGTGAAAGTGATTAATCCCACTGAATGCTATGCTTGGAAGTGGCTGAGACTGGAAAGTTTACATTTTATAATATGTTAAAAAGGGGGGGGAGTTTAATGCAACCCAAGCTTTGAGTTTCCAATATGCCTTGGGCCATGGGGGAGCCAGATGTACACGAGAGTCCCTTACAGGGAGGGGACTGGGGCTCCTGCACTCTGCTGATCAAACAACGAGGGCAGCTCTTGTTCTGCTCTACAGAGGGACACCGTCCCAGATCCACTGCCACACTCACACCTCAGAGACGTCACCAGGACAACTCCAGGCCCAGAGCATCCTGTCTGCCACGAAGCCACAGGGTTGAGCTGGAAGAACCATGAGAAGGTATGATTTATAATTAATAGGTTAAGGGAGAAGCACACAACCTTTCCAAGCATTCTGGTTAACCAAGAGTGCAAGCACACAGGACCTTAAAGGAGAACTGAAGACAGCTGGGGCCACAGATCAAACGTCCCTTCTGAAAAAGCAGAACTCATGAAATATAAATAAGTTGCTCATGGGCACTAGTCAGGTTGCTACTTCAAAAATCTTGAAGTGTGAATGAAAACCATGGGCTGTTTGTGACCTTGCAGGAAGCTCAGGGTATAAGATGTGAGCTCAGCCCTTCTCTCCCTGCGACAACTGTGCTGCCGCTTTGAGCAGTAAGTGGAAAAGACGGTGTCCAACACCCACCATTCCTCCCTTCCCTTTGGGCTTTCAAATCAGACAGCAAGAGTGACGATGTCAAACTGCCACCCAGCCTTTGTGCAACTTTAAAAATCCTCAGCGTCAACCTCACCTGCTTAACACAACCCTATTCCATGTCAAAAAGTTTGTATTTCTCAGCTACTATCATCTTCTCATGTCAAATTCAATTTGCTATACCTATTAGCTGGAACTTTATGAGAACATGACAGAATAAATGTTGTTAACAGTTCGTTCTTTCAGTTCCATACGTGCAAATTGTGACAGAAATTATGTACTTTTTTCCATGATAGGCTATAAAAGAGCTTCTCATTAACTTATTTCACTTGAATACTAGACTGATGATGAAACCCTCTTAAATGAACCATCTATCCTACTTTTAAAATGTATCTGCTGACACTACAATAAAAAAGAAGCCTGTTTTCAAGAGACAGCCTGAAGACAGGTCACTACTTGCCAATGTTAACACTTTGTGATACAATGTCCGGTGGACAGCAGATCGCAGAAGTGGGACCCTGTTAAGAAACAGGCTTCACAGTTGTAAAATACTAAATCAATATGATCAGGTATTCTTCAAAAGACAAGAAATGCAGAATATATGCTACTTAAAACATACACAAACACCTTGAAAAAATGATTTGATTAAATGTAGTGTAAACACTTCTGAGAACCCAAGTCAGTCACAGATCATTTTCATAATGATAACATTTCAAGTGAGTAACAGTCTTAAGCACCACAACACACACTTTATTATTTTTATTTTTAATTTCAGAATCTTACCTTCAAAATGTCTCTCTCATTTTACATGGCCACAACCTGGGCCCAGACCATTTGGATTTCTCCCAAGAGAAGACTGTCCATCCCACTTCCTCCCCGTCTTCCTCCTGTCCGAATTATCTCCCGTAACTCCTAGAACCCTCACAAATTTCATTTTCTAACACCCCATTCACCTCAGATCAAAAACCTGCTACAAAAAAATTTCCCAAGTTAAATCAGATCAGCCCTTTACCTTCTGGTCCTCCTCAACCAGATTTCCCGGTAGTCGCCAGAAGGCCTACCTTCTGCACATCACCCCCACCACACATCAAGTCCCCACTTCCCTGTACTCACAGATGTCCTCTTGTCATTGCCAAAGTCTTCTCTTAACATGTCTGCCCTACTTGGTGCGTCCCTTTTGATTAAGCCCCCACCCTCACCCCATCTTAGGCTACCACACCTTCCAGAGCTTAATGCCCTGAGTAACGAGTAACAAGTAACGAATAACAAGTAACAAGTGGTGATTCTCAAGCTTCAGCCTGTCAGAATCACCTGGTGGGCTTGTTAAACAGATTGCTGAGCTCCACCCCCAGGTGATGCTGGTCTGGGGACCACACCTGGAGGACTAGCACTATAATGCATTTCCTAAAACAGTACCTCCTCTTGGAACACTATTTTACACAACAGTTCTCACTCTTATCAGTACACAGTTAACACTAAGACTCCCAAGATCCTTGCTCACTACTCTTCCTACACAATTGTCTTTTCTCTCCAATGAGACTGGCACCAGGGCTTAATGTTTTAATAGTGTCACATTCTGGATACTAATTTGTATTTTTTTTATTTGTTGAGGGTTCTTTCTTCCTCTTTGGAGATTCAAAGCATTCTAGAACCATGCTTCCTCCAGAAATCCCCTTGGAGCAACCCAAAGAGGGGAAAGATCTTCTTTTAACCCTCAAAGGGGTGGTTTCTTTTCTGTCCTACCTCCCCAGAGCCTACACATGGGTGAAGATGATGGTTTACAATCTTTTCATCACTGCAGTCTCCACTCACTGTCTTTCTCTTTCCTTTCACACATCCTTTATAGCAAAAGATAATTCTCTACCAATTTGTATTTACAGTGTAATAATTAACTCATTTTCTCCACTTTTTAAAAATTAATCAAAGACATACATAAATGCCAACTAGAGCTCCTGATCAGCTTAAGATAACCAGTGTTATCAAGATGAGGTGATATAATTCTAGCCTAAAGCAAGAAGCTTGACATTTTAGTTGGACCATGTACCCTTATCATGAATAAATGTATTATTTCCTTTAGGATTCTCAAAATGTTGAGAACATTACTATTTTCCTGGACCTCTACCTATTCAGGGACCCATGACTGGAACTATGAGTCTAACAGGTAAATAATTAGTTTTACCTATTTATAAATAAGTTAATACTGAATTGGCTTTGTATCTGCTCCAGGCTTTTCCAGTTCAGTATAGTTCACCTTAGATAAACTCAAGATCGATTAATTTTTATTTGA
>PVKY010015269.1:0-10259 GCA_004027775.1 Bradypus variegatus | reverse complement strand
CGTGGGGGCGGGCGTGGGGGCGGGGCGGTGGCGGCTGGAGGCCCCGCCCCGGCGGGCTGCTGGAAGAGTTTGCGCTCCGGCTCGCTGGGGCAGGGCTGAGCGAGCCTGTCCCGGGACACGCGGCGGGGATCTGGTGCCGAGCGCGGTGGCTGGAGCTGTGCAGCTGGCGAGTCTGAGCGAGAACCCAGGACCTCTCGAGCCCCAAGGCTGCCAGGTCTCGCCAGCTCAGCTCGCACCTGAACGGAGGAAGGGGCGCCCCGGGCACCATCGTGGACCCCCCACCAGGATGATGGTGGCCAAAGCGCTCTTCCCAGGTAGAGGTGAGCAGACCGGAGTGGGGGAGGGGGAGGGCTGGACAGAATGGGTCGGGATGGGGGCAAACTGGGTCCGCTTTTCTGACAAAATTCCAACGCTCCGGGGTGCGACAGCAACCCGCTGGGGTTGAGCGCGCTGCCGCTGCCAGAGGGCACCACATCAGCAAAGAACCCCTCCCCCCTCCCCCCGCATTCCAGGGACCCAGCCACGGCATGGGAATGATCCCTTTTAATTACCTCTAGAGCGTTTTTAAAGTCAGATAGGTTTTGGTGACCTGAATGAAAGAGAGGTGGCTCTTTCATGGAGAAGTTCCATCCGACGTTTTCCTTGAACAATTAAAAAGTTAGCAATCGTCCCAGGAGGAGGGCCTGGGGACTGTGGAAGGTCGTTCGCCCTGGAAGATCATTCCTTTTAATTATATTTGCCACAGAATTCCACTTTTCCTTCTATTTTTCAAACAAGGCAATTAAGACTGTCAGAATCAGGCTGGAAGATAAAGTCTCTGAATCCAGTAATGAGCTTCCCAGGGAAAATCAGTCGACTTCGAGTTCACAACTGAGACAAAGCTGAGAGAAGGGGCAGGGTTAGTCCTTCTCTGGCCTGATGCAGATCACTTGTGCCACAGCTCAGCCTCCAAATGCTTTCTATTTTTCTCCTTTCCTTGCCTGCTTGCTAGCACCGGACCCCCCAATGGCATATTTATTTGTGGTGTTTTTACATTTAGATGTAAGTGAGGGGCTTGGCACTGGACTTTTAAAAAGAATGCAATTTGGTTTGAACATTAAGAAAAAGAAAGGGTAAGATCATGAGCACAAGCTCTGCTGAGTGATTATTTTAAAAACAGAAGGTCCGCTGTGTACACAGTACCCACCACTAACTGGAACTCAGCCCCTCCAGAGTTACAGGTCTTTCTAAAGTCTGGACATTGAACAATGCAAAGGGGCAAATAATCACATGTTCATAGTGCATCTTTTCACTATTCTTTTCTTCACAGAGGAACATTTTGCAGGCATGGTTAAGAAAAATGTAATTCCTAGAAAGCATGAAGGCAGGATTTTGTTCTGCGGGTGTATGGCTGTCACGCACGGCTGTGCTCCTGGCTGGAGGTGGTGGTGGTAGGGACGGTGCATGTCTGTTTGTGTCTGTGTCTGTGTGTGTTGTATACTCAAGGAGCCAAGGAAGTGTCCAGAACTGTTAAAATTACTTCCATAATTGACGCAGAGCTCAATGCTAAGGATGAATCATTAGGGTAGCATGGAAGAATCATTAGGTTTTCTTAGTTAGCATGTGTTCACGTTGGGCCAACTGGTCACTCCCATCCCCTGACACCAGAGATCTAAAAGGTTAAGTCAGCCCTAGAAAGCCCCATCCCAAGATATAGACAAAATAATTTTTCAACCCACTTTCATTCTCTGAAAAATGCTATTTTCTTCTTTACACTTGTGAATTTCTTTAAGTGCATGACTGTGCTGATTTTCTACCATAGAAGACTCCACGATTCCCATTTCCTGCAGAAGTTACTTTAGGTCTGGGCCTAATGACCTTATTTTTCAAGACTCAGGGCAATGATTTTCCTCTTTCTGGAAATTATGACACTAATTTGATTCCGTGGTATCTCTTCCATTTCCTAAAAATGCTTCAGTATCTGCAGGTTATGTATATTTATTTTATTACAGAAAAATTGAGAATTTGAGCATGCCATCATTTTGAAAGTTTTGGAGTTGCTCTATTGTAGAACGCTCTTTTGTATATTGCACTGGGATTTTGGACTGTGACCAGGTGTAGACAAGGCTGGGGAGCCACCCTTAGGCGATCCATTTACGTTAGCCAGATCCAGGGGACCGTGAATGGCAGGGGCCCTTCTCTAACTTCACATTTGGCTTCATAATTCCTTCCTTATTAATTTTGTAGCCATTCCTTTGCCATGCATTTCCTGTCAAATTAATTAATGGCCTTTGGGGATCTTCCAGAAGCATTTGGAGTTAATATGATGCTTGAAAAAAAAGGATATACCGAGTGGAATCGTATCTACTTTCAGTTAATCACGCATTTTAGTTAAGGTTGTTGTCACAGCTCCGGGTCACAAAGTTGGCATGTTTATTTGATTTCTAGTTTTGAGGAATTGGAGCTGTGTCTTCAAGAGACAAGTCAATGGGCCAGTTAAATTTGTGAAGAAACAAAAAATATTTGAGTGGAGGATGTCGTATCCAAAGAGAGGATTTTTTTTCGCTTTTCAACAAGTGAACCCAGTGTCAGGTCAGCATGGTTGGGGGCCGGAGTGAGATTCTTTAGTGAGATTCCTGAGGCAGCCCTCCATGACTGAAGATGTCACTCTGTTCCCCTGGCCTCAAACTTTTCCAAATATTTCTGTCAAAGCCCCCAGATTAGCATTCCAACTGTGTGCTGCAGAGTAGCTAGAAAGTGATTCAGTTCTAAAAGAACGCTGGCAAAGTTCTTGCCATCTTGTAGGTAAACAAGAAGTAGAAAGGTTGTAGCCATCCTAAAAGCTTATCTCCACTGTGGAGCCCTAGAATCGTAATGACACCAGCCTCCCTCAAGCCCTGCGACTAAGGACAAAACACTCTCCATCCTACTCCCAGCCTCATTTCCTCCCATCTGCATTCAGAGGGCAGATGCCCCCATGGGGACTTCAAATGATACATATAACACACGCAAGGTGCAGCTCTTGGCACATACCTGGTGCCATTGAATAAGACAGCTGCTTTTGAGAAGATGGAAGAGCACCCAATTAGACCTGCTTAGGCAGGCGCCTCTTGTTTGCATATCCTTTAGATGCCTTGCAGAGCTCATTTGCAGGTGCTTCCATTCATCCTGCTGAAATCTAAATAGGAATTCAATTCTGTGCCCTTGTTAAGAACAAGCAGAGTAGAAACAGTTGGAAAAGCCTGGCTGCAAAGCAAGGGATGTCATAGAAGCCCTCTGGTATCAAGAACACTCGCTTGCCTTCCAGTTGACCAGCTTGGAAGCCCAGGAGAAAATTCCCTAAGGCAGACGCTTGGGGACATGTACCCAAGTGTCCTGTGACACAGAACTTGAGTACCTGGGATTTCTCTAGACTGTTCCCAAATCCACATTAACATCGGAGGCATTTGCCAAAGAGAATGACTTGTAGAAGAGCCATTTGGTAAAAGGAAGTCTGAGTCCAGGGGCTAATTTGCTTCCATGCTCTGATGAAGATAAAGGGTGAGTCATGTCAAGCCCTTACCTGATTTATCTAAAAATTGGTTGTTATTTCCCTGGGAGCACTCCAGAAATGGCTCGAGATCAAAGTTTCAAATGTGCGAGACTCTTCCTTGTGCAATATAAGCATCTCAACTATCTTGAGAACACCTAAAAAATCAGGAGCAAGAGAAAGCTTGTACCATAGTAAATGATTCTGCTGAAGTCATAGAATTGCCAACTCATTATTTCCTTTCTAAATTCTTTTGCATGAAAAACAAAAATAAACCTAGCTTTCCAAGAAACTTTACTCGTTGGCAATTGCTTGGTGTTTTAACTCAGTTTAGATGATGAGCTATTTTATTTCACTGTGAGAGCATACCTTTTAAAAATGTAGCATCCTACATTCGATCAGGAGAATTTTCTAACTATCTTATTGTGCTTTTTTTTTTTATTCCATTAAAGACAGAGAGGAAAAGAGACCAGACTTGGAGGAAATATTTTCTTTAATTTATTTTTCTTTTCCTTCTTTTTATAGCTTGTTTATTTTTCAAGTTGACATGCATAGAGAAAGTGAATTGCTAGAGTTAAAAGCACATCTGGAATCCATTTGACCTCTCCCCTCCCAGGCTCGCTGCTCCCAGTGGGATGGAGGGAAAGGTAAGCTTCATTGACATTGGCTTGGTTCTAACGTGGGTTCGTAAGAGTGCACTGTCTTCCAGAAGGCATCTTAGTCTTTCCCAGCAAAAAGCAGAAGGGTTGGTGTTAAAATGTTTTGAGGTTGAGTTCAACAATGCCAACTTAATGAGGATGCCGGAAAAACTCTTACATCACCTGTTCTTTACGGACTAGAACCAAGGAAAGTTCAAATGTGGGCATTAAATATGAAATAACTGGGAATGAAAACAATAAAACATTTAAGGCTATTACAGGGCAGGGGATAAGACGGGTCTTCCCTGGTTTTCAGGGCAGTGCCCCTTGTCAAGCGCTTGGAAGTGAGTGCTTTGTGCTAATGATCTTGCGAGTGAGAATCTGGTCAAGTTGGCAGCTCCCGGTTGGAATCCACATATGTTAGAAGATGGCTGTTAATGCAAAAGAGCATCCTTAGCCTGGAGATTTTCATTAATCTTGGATCTTCTATGAGATGCTCCAGCTTTCTGAATACATACAGAACTAGTCAGCACATAGCCACATTTATCTGTACCGGGCTCTATTTGTAAACATTCAGGTAGAAATAGAGCAGCGAACAAACTTTTAACAATGTAAAGGCAAACAGATAGTCAGTGGCTGCTGCAGACATGTGTTTTAAAATAAAGCAAATTGTAAGTGTTATAATAGGCAAATCTAGCCCTCTATGAGCTGCCCCAACTCCTCACGTACAGAGACATTTGCGGGATGTGGGGAGGTGGGGCAGTTGAAACCCTTTACAGTTTCCCTTCTTGGTGCCCCTTCTCAGGGAAAGTGGTCCAGCAAGTTCACATCACCACTCTGAAGCCCACCCACCCTATAAACCAACACCCCACTTACAAATCAGGGTGGCCCCACAGAAATGCAGGCAGGCACATGTTCACCAAAAATGTCCTCAACCCATCCTAGGAGTACTACTTACAACCTGATGTCCACAAACAAAAGTGTGGGTAGATGGTGGTGTAGCCAATCTACATGCAACCCCGCATGCACCCCTCATGAGTGTCCAGTTGAGAGAAAGCCACCAGATATGATTGCATGCCGTTCACCTAAAGGTCAGACACAGACTAAACCCATCTAGGGGATCAGGTGTCCAGATAGTTGGTTACTCTTGGGGGTAGGCAGTGACCAGAAGAGGGTATCAGAGGGTCTTCTGGAGGCTGATCTTGTCCTGCAGCTTGATCTGGGTACCAGTCTCTTGAGGGTGTCCAGGTTTTTGGAATATTACTGCACAGAGGACAGGCTGCACCCACCACCAGGTATCCTACATCTCCACAGTACCCCAGCACCTCTACAGTGAAGTGGCTGCTCCCAAGACGGCTGATCCCTAGGGACCCCCACACCTGCCTTGAGCAGGGTTCAGTGGAGTGGGAAGTAGAGGGGAGCAGCAGCGCTGTCCTCCACCAAACTCGAGGTCTGTGGCTGGCACCCCTCAAGAGTGGAGGGGAAAACTGGTCTCCTGGCCCATGAGATTCTTTTTGGCCATGCACAGTACTGCTTAGACGCAAACACAGTCCACAGAGAGCCCAGATGCCTTTCAGGGATGCAAGATGAAGAGTATTTCACAAAAGGAGTTCTGAAAAATAGGCTCTTTGATGATGGATACTTAATTAAGGAAAATGCTAGACCAAGCATTAATGAGAAAATTATGTTCGCCCTGAAAACTCCTGGCTTTGATGTGTCTCTGCCACATTTTATACCAACTTTATTGTGGTTAGTTTATTGCCTCTTATTTGTTTCAACTGTTTGCTTGTTTTCTCCTGTGCTCAATTTTATAAAAGCTCTGTGTATGCAGGGGTGAATAAAGGACATGGTGGCTATGGAATGGAACCGTTGGTCATTCCACAGACTCTTCACTTCTGAGAGCAAGTCCACATGCAGTCATTTAAAGGAACTCGTTTCCCCTCTAGCCACTCTGTAAGGCAAAATCAAAGGTGGGAATAATCAAAAGGAATCATGAAGTAGATCAGATGGTGGAATGGAGTTGCCCTGGGAGCTGGGGAGAAGTACAGGAGACAGGTTTCTGATATTCTGTAATTCCAGGACTCCTGGTTTTCAGCTGATGCTCAATGCCTCCTTCCCCAGCTCAGGTTGGAATCCAGGAACAATTCTGAATTCCTGTCCTTTCAGGTGATACTGGTCTATTTTCAGAATTCACACTATCCCGTTGCTACCTCACCTGCTCATGTAACGCATCCTGGATAACCACAGACTTTGCCATCATCAGTTCCTCAAGCAAAAACCCCCCTGGTGATGTGACAGACACCTAGGGGACATTTTTAGATAACCAAAGCACGGTGGCGTCATGGAGCGAGAGGGGCAGAGGCAGGGAGAGCGTGCCAGCCAGCCTCACCCCGTGCTGGAGCTCCAGGGTCCCTCTCGCTGGTGTGAGCTCGGCCAGCCGGAGCCTCAGCTGTTTCCTCTGTTCCTTGAGTGTGATGACTCCCTCCCTGACACATCCTGCCATTGAGGAAATAGACGCTGTCACAGAACTGTCACTATTTGTTTATAGCTTCTCGGGTGGAGCGGTGCATGAGTTTCTTTTTTTATTGCCATTTTTTTCTGTGCCACTTCTCCTGAACAAGCAAACCCTATTGATGTATTTCACCCAGCTGCCCACCGTGTGAAAGAGCAGGGCTCTTCAGTTGGCTGGTGTCACATGGGTGCTGGTGTTAGAATGGATGGTAAAAATAACTAGGGTGGGGGGCAAAGTTCTCATCGTGTGTGGCCTTGTGAAGTGGTGGGGGCTGTGACATGGGCAGAAGCCACTGTGGGACGGAATCCCAGCCGAGTGTGTGGTGGAGATAAAGATCCTCCAGTCACTGCTGACAGATAGAGACATAAATAACTAGGTGAGCAGATACTAAATAGCACATGCGTGTATTGAGCAACTGTTAATGGACAAAGTGCTGAGAAGGATGATGTCTCTGCCCCCAAGAGCTGCCAGCCTGATGGTGGAGGCAGGTCACTGGATAGTAGGGGACGAAGATCTGAGCTGTAGAGTCAGCGCCACCGCGGCTGGCTGTGGGAGATGGCACCAGTTCCTCAACCCCTCCTCCTTGATGATAATAATAATGCAGACCTCACAGCGTTGCTGCAAGTGTTAAATAAGACACTCCGGGTAAATTGTCCCCCTTGTTAATTGGCACATGTAAGTGCTCAGGAAGTATCGGCTGCTGTTATTATTTCTATTCTTAGAAAGTCAGCTTGCAATTTGTTTTTTAATAAGTTCTGTGCAGCCTCAGAGAAAAGTCACCAGTGGCTATACTGATTCCAGAAAAGTTACCAAGCAGGTGGAATTCGATGTGGAGCTTCGAGGCTGGGCAAGATATAAATAAAAATTAAGAGGGGCAGGAGTTGACAGGAGAAGGTGAGAAGGTAGCCCACCTCATGGGTTTTTGCAGACGAAACCCCTTGGCCACCTTCTGGGGTCTCAGGCAATTGGGAGAAGGGTCGTCTTCCTTGTGGGGTCGCAGCCACGGGAGGTGAGGAGGCGCCTCCTGGCTTGGAAGAGCAGCATTCAGGGGAGGCAGGCCCCAGGGCCCTACACTGCCTGGTGTGGGGTCACCCTGGCAAGGGGGAGATTCATGGCATTCCTTTGTCATCAGCCCAGCCTTGAAACTTGCTTATTTTTCATTTTTAATTGTGTGTGAGAAGGTGTTGGCTAAAGTATAAAGCTTGCTCCCAGCACTTGACCTTGATCCTAACCTAGACCTTCCAAGTTCTCTGCAGCCATGGGCAGCACTCACCTAGGGGCCAGGGAGGGACTGGAGGGCAGGTCCAGGAGAAGGGACAGCCTCAGCTCAGACCTTGGAGCTCACGTGGTAGTTTCTGTGCAACTGACACACTGAAGTTCCACGGCACTGGAAGAAATCTGCAAAGAAATAGGGCCATTTCTTCCAGGTGTCAGAAAATCCAAGGCGCCTGAACTGGTCAAAGGGGAAGGGAAGGCTTAGACCACATCTGTGGGGCCCTGGCCCCAGCCCCAGCTGCCCAGGAGGGGCAGGAGAGCTCTTACCCTGCAGCATCACATGGGTGGGAGACGTGCTTGGAGTCTTCTATGCATCTCACACTTGCAGACCAGCTGCCAGCACTGAGCTCCTGTCCTCAGGAGGCCCTCAGGGGGCCTGGCCCTGCACCTGGGAATGAACTTGGTGGGTGAACAAGTCCTCTGAATTCTATTGTGCCCCAAAATGTTGAGCCCCATTGCATTAGAAGCTGGTCTGTTTGTCTCTGAACCAAATTTAGGTTTGTTCTGGTTTGCTAATGCTGCTGTTTTGCAAAACACCAGAAATGGATTGACTTTTATAAGATGGGTTTATGTGGCCACAAAGTCACAGTCCTAAGGCCACAAAGTGTCCAAGGTAAGGCATCAACGATAGGGTACCTTCACTGGAGAAAGGCCAGTGGCATCCAGAAAATCTGTTAGTTGGAAAGGCATGTGGCTGGTGTCTGCTTGCTCCCAGGTTGTGTTTCACAATAGCATTCTCCAAATGTTGCTCTTGGGACATTTTTCTCTCTTAGCTGCAGCTCTTCCAAAATGTCACTGTCATTTGCTCTGAGTTCCTTCTGTTTGTCAGCTCTTTTATGTGGCTCCAGTGATTTAATTCAGACCCACCTTGAATGGATGGGGTAATATCTCCATGGAAATTATCCAGTCAGAGGTCTTGCCCACACTTGATTGAGTCACATCTCAATGGAAACATTCAATCAATAGGTTCCAACCTAATCAGCACTAATACGTCTGCCCCCACAAGATTGCATCAAAGAACATGGAGTTTTGGGGGACATAATACATCCAAACCAGCACAAGGGTTGTGGAGTATAAGAAGTCTTTATCTAATATACAGAGTAGGCTGTTTGAAATTAATCTCACTTGTTCTTTTTTTTTAAAATCCAGTTTTATTGAGATATATTCATATAGCACACAGTCATCCACAGTGTACAATCACCTGTTCACAATACCATCATATAGTTGTGCATTCATCACCACAATCAATTTCTAAACATTTTCACTGCTCCAAAAAAGAGATAAAAATAAGAATAAAAATTAAAGTTTAAAAGAACACCCAAAACATTCCATGCCCCCATCCCACCCTATTTTTCATTTAATTTTTGTCCCCATTTTTCTACTTATCTGTCCATACAATGGATAAAGGGAGTGTGAGCCACAAGATTTTCACAATCACATGGTCACACCATGTAAGCTACATAGTTATACGTTCGCCTTCAAGAATCAAGACTGCTGGGTTGCAGTTCGACAGTTTTCATGTATTTCCTTCTAGCTATTCTAATACACTAAAAACTAAAAAGGGATATCTATATACTGCATAAGAATGCCCTCCAGAGTGACTTCTCAACTCCATCTAAAATCTCTCAGCCACTGAAACTTTCTTCTGTTTCATTTTGCTTCCCCCTTTTGGTCAAGAAGATTTTCTCAATCCTACAATGCTGGGTCCAGGTTCATCCCCAGGAGTCATAGCCCACATTGCCATGGGGATTTACACTCCTGGGAGTCAGGTCCTACGTAGGGGGGAGGGCAGCCCTCACTTGTTCTTAACTGGATATTTAAATATTCAAATACATTTAGTTTAAAATAAACAAGTTCACTGAACACAATTTCTGCCTTGGTAATTGCGTCTGCTTCAAAATCAGCATCCCAGAAGACAGATCCATATTAGCCCAGTGGGGTGGGCTTTAGAGGATGCATTAAGTTTTCGGGTCGGGGTGTGAAGGATTAAAATTCAGGCCACCTGGGATGTGGATCCTTGGTTCACTGCCTTCACCATCTTACTAGCACTTCCAAATTTATTGATTGTTTTGACTCAGATGCATTGGCTTTGATGTGGGGGATTAGGCAGTTATACCTAATATTCAGGCACCTGAGTTTTCTTCATTTTAAAATTCATTTTTAAATAATTTCAAACTCACAGGGCAGTTGCAAAAATAATATAAAACCCACACAGAGACCTCCAACATACCCCCCACCGAGATATCCAGATCCACCAACTTTTAACATTTTGCCACAGTTGTCAGGCCTCTGAATTTTTTTCAAGGCAAACTTGAAGTCCATTTGA
>PVKY010015268.1:0-10244 GCA_004027775.1 Bradypus variegatus | reverse complement strand
CACGGAGTATGAGTTGTTTGGTCCTTAGAGAACTGTCTTTAAACCTGGAACCTACTTCCCACCTAAGAGTCCAGGAGAGGTTAAAGAGCCCCCTTCAGCACCAGGAGGAAGGCTCCTATTCTCCAACGAACCTGGAATATCAGAGCAGAACAGAAGGGGTGCCTACTCTGTCCAGGCACTGGAGGTGTGCAAACGAGCAACGAGCTTACAATCTCAAGGCACACAACAAGTAGCCAGGCAATTAAAACACAGAATGGTGAGTTGGGGCAGTTGTGAGCAGTAAAGGCTGCTAGGGGAATGCAGAAGAGGGCTGGCCACAAATAGTTCAGCAGTGAGGAGACAGACAAACCCCCATTTCATAGAGTCTGTGTTCTGGTTGGGGGAAGCAGACATAGACCGATAAAATGCAAGTGAAGAAGGTAATTTCAGACTGTGACCAGAGCTATGGAGGAGGTAACTGGAGTGCTGTGATGGGGTGACTGTGCGGTGGTGGGACTTCCATAGAGAAGGCCTCTTTGGGATGTGACAGTTAATGAGACCTAAAGGATGGAACAGAATCAGCTATGTGAAGGGCCCGGAGGGAAGTATCTCATAGGGGCAACAGAAGGTGCAAAGGCCCTGAGGCGAGAACAGGTTTTGGTACGTCTGGAAAATGGAGATAACTTGTCCACACAAGTCAACTATTGCTATAATAATGCTGCATTTAAAAAACTACTCTCAAACTCGGTGGCTTGCAACAAAACCTGTACTCATGCTCATACTCGAGGTTCTCAGATTGACTGTAGTTTGGCTGCTCTAGGAGAGGCATGGCTGGGTGGCTCTGCTTTTAGGCTAGGGGCTGGCTGGGTTTGGGTTGAGTTGAGATCTGCTCTACAAGTGTTTGTTCTGAGGTGCAGGCTGAAGGCCTTCTGGGAAGCTCTGCTTATCATGGATTTCCAGAATGCAACAAGGAGCCAAGCCATGGAAACAAATTGAATGCTGCTGCTTGCCTCGTGTCTGCTAACATTCCACTGGCCAAGACAAGTCACATTGTCAAGCCCCATGTCAATGGAGTGGGGAGGGAGGGGAGTGAGAAAATTTATGAACAATAAACCAAACTACCACACACTACCTCACAGAGTTGTTATGAGGACTGAAGAAGTTAGCACTTGGTGCGAGCACATGTAAATGCTCATTAAATTCTAACTACTATTAGGTGGATGTAAGACTGGATCATACCCTGAAGGTCTTGCTAAATTAAGCTTAAATTCAGTAGAGTGATATGATTTGATTTCAATTTTAGAGCAATCCCTCTGGAAGAAAGGTGAGGATGGTATAGGGGATACGAGATTGGAGGTAGGACGACTAGCTGTTGACAATCTTTCAGACAGGTGGTGATGAGCAGGAAAAAAGAAGATGGAATGGATTCAAGAAACATTAACAAGGTGGATCTACAGGATAAAGAGACGGAGTATATGTGGGAAGGTGAAGGAAGGGAGGTTCCCCAGATGGCTTCCTGGTTCTTGGCCTTGGTGATAAGGGGATGATGCTGGAATCCCTGAGCTGGGGAATACAGGAGAAAGTGCCACCCCATTGGGGCTGGGGAGGGGGAAGCAATGAGCTAGATTTGGACATGTTGGCTCTTGTGAGATTCTTGTGCCATTCAGGTAGAGATGCAGCTCTTGGAGTTTAGGACAAAAATCTGGACTTGAGACATATACTGGGGAGTTATATCATCTAAAGGGTGGGCAGATGACTGATGGATTCCATTGGTCATCCAGGTTTCTGGGGATTGGAAAATATGCGGAGTAAGTACAGTTGTTTTTTTAGTAGAATTTATTAATGTGTGGCCAACATTGCTTGCTGCTTTCCAATATCCATTCTTGCAGTTTTCTTCCAAACAGAACCTGACTTTATTTGGAGTGGTGATACTCAGGTAAAAGTCTCCAGCCCCAGCCTCCCCAGGTTTTGCCCAATTCATTGTAAGCAGAAGTGAAGTGTATGAATTCTGGGAAAACTCCTTGAAGCGTGAGGACATGCCTTTTTCTGTTCTTTCCTCCATCCTACTACCCGGTACTTGGCTATGATGGCTGGAGCCCTAGCAGTTATCTTGGACGAGGATGCTAAGGTCTGCATCCCAGATGGGGCCGTGCAGTGAAGGATGCTTCATCCCTTACGCCTTTGCAGTGCCCCCTACACCAGCCCTAGACGGCATTCTATACAGAGACAAATAAAACTCTCTTGCTAAAGCCATTGTTATTATATATTTTTTCTGTTAAATTCAGCCGAACTTAATCCAATGAAAACATTATGATTTTGAGATATTTGGTCAAGCCATAGACTCACTCCCGGGGGACATTTCAGTCTCTGGTGTGATAACCTCGCAGGATTAACAGCAAAGCAGCCTTTTGCCTGCTTGAGTTGTCCCTTGATGAGTTGTACGCCACCTGGTGGCCACAAGGCAGTAGTACTCCTTGCAAATAAAGCGTAACACTGGCAGCTAAAAGCAAGTGATGCTTTTGTGGGCTGTTTTTTTACCAGAGATCTGCACCTCAGCTTGATAATTTGATCTCAACCCAAAATCATCTGTTAGTCAGTGACAAACCGAGTAAAATGCCACAAAATCCTGAATGTCCATGGACCTCTGATAAGAATTCCGGGAATTCTGGACTGTTCTGAGCTTGTCAACTGAGTTGTGTTCTCAGAATCAAAGGGGAGGTGTTTCTTACTAACGGTGCCGGCGGTGCCCCCCTCCTCACCCCAGGTGGAGAACTTCTGTACTAAATAAAGGATTCCATGTGACCTCTCATTCTGCAGACGCTGGTCTCCGAGCAATAGTTAAGGAGAGAGGGAGATGACTCACTGCTTTGCTGAGCAGGAAATTAACACCAAGGGAGCCTAACCTGACAGCAGCCTGGAAAAAAAAAATGATTTGCAGTGGTTTGAGCCCTGGGTGAAGTGGGTTTGTGTGGGTGGGCTTGTTATTACTCCTCTCTGCTGACCATCGGTACAAACTTGAAATGACTGGCAATGTAGAAAGTGGAGTGCAAGTTGCAAAAATGAGTCTTAGAGCTTTAGGAATTCTAGAGGGTTAGTGGAGAGGGCCCAGGACACACAGGTTTAAACTTGGTCTGGTTACCAGTTCTGTGTGTGACCCTGGTGCTTGTCTTCTCTTCGAGCACCATTTGTTACGTTTGGCTGTTGGAATCCCCGGTGGTTTCTGAGGACGTTTTCAGCCCTGATCTGCTGTGAACACAGCCTTGGTAATGAACATGACCTTAAGTCACCGAGGCAAGAGAGAAGAGGGTTTGGGGGAAAAGTAAAAATAAAAAGAGCAAGCGAAATGACTCCTCCATCGTTTACCCCGGGACAGAAGAGAAACACTTGCACAGCAGTGCAAATGTCTTCTGGGGGCCAAAGCCCTGCAAATTCCACACGGTGCTGCTGGGGTGTATGTGCGTGGGGGTTAGTGTTAAGTGGGAAGTGGTGGAGTTTAGCAAATTGATAGAGTCTTTTGTTTTCCCAGCTGGGATCTATAAGAGGAGGCTGAAAGAGGGCCTGCAGGTGTAGAGAAGATAGAGCCGGAAAAAGATAATGAGATGGAGGTGCACTAAGAGCCACCCCAGCCCAGCAGCTGTGAACTGCAGGGCTGGAAGGCAGGAAGTTAGTGTCGACCCATCATTTTGCAGTTGGAGAAAATGGGTCTCAGAGGTTATGCGACTTGTGCAAATTCCTGCAGCATTTACTGGCAGAGCTGGGACCAGAACCTGGTCCTCCAGCTTCCTGGCAGATGTTGGTACCAACGAGCTCCTCACATTAGATTCCTATTTCCTTGGAATGAGAGCCCAGGCTAATTATTTATTCTTTCTGTACTTAAAATGACAAAATGTAATTCTCAGGGAAAGGTCCTTTTGGCTCTGAAACAAGGGTTTCTATGTGTTGGTGAAAAGGAGAAGGGGCTCCCTGGCTAGGTGAGATGGCTGCAGTAACCCCCCACCCCTCATTTTCCCCAAGCTTTCCTGGAATTCCCTGCCTCAATTTATCACCCTGCCCTGAAAAGCCTTTACAAAAAACAGGTTCTTTTCTCCCTCCATTTTCTGTTTTCTTCTTTCTGTAAAACAATCTAGTTCTCTCTTAGCTTTTCCCATTTGCATCTCCACCCTGTAGCTGAAGAGCCACAAACAAAAGAGCACCCTATTTTACATGGGAGAGGGAACATGTTGGGGTTGGAGGCAGTGAGGGAGCAAAGGCTGTAAATACTTGATGTTTTGATGTTTTGGTAATGGTAACCAAATGGTAACCCCCTCTGATGTTTTGGGGGTGGGGTGGGAGGTTGTCTCCTCCAACCCAGGGCCCAGCCCTCAGGCTTCCCCTCCTCCCACTGGCTTGGACAAGATTTGTTTATGCTGCCCGCTTTGACAGCTTCGCCAAGCTTGGCATGGGTGAGCCCAGCAGAATTTTTCCTCAGCCCTCAGAGCTGGGAATGTGACCCTGTCCTGGGTGCAAATACAGAGTATCACAGCCTCCCTCTCCCAGGGGCTGTATCTCTGATGAGGTGTGGGTGACGGTGGGTTTCACCAGGCCGTTTCCTCTCGGGTACATTGGCAGCGGGTGACCCTCCTCTCCACAACTAAACCCATAGGGCGGTGGCCCGATGGCCAGATGTCCCAGACAGCCCTGGATGTGTCCCTGTCCCTGCCCCTAAATTCTGAGGCCCATGATGTCTAAACCTGGGGGCCAAGCCTGCCACGTGGGAAGCAAATGACCGTCCCTTGCTTGGCCCTGGGGACCCCATAAGGGCACATGGGGTCGGCCCACCCCAAGGGGTTTGGTCAGGTATCTGCGGCAGTTGATGAACACCTACAGTCTGTGCCCCAGACACACCCTGGAACCTCCTGCCTGGGCACGGACGGTCAGCCCTGGTTCTGGGGGCCGACATGCACGTGAAGCCAATTTATTGAACAATCTAAGCTAAATGGGGCACACACTGGAAGTGGTGATTTCTCCTTTCCAGCCACTGCCTTTCAGCCTGCCCTGCTGTCCTGGGTCTGCTCGCCCTCGGCTTCCTTCCCCGCCCTCCTCTCCCCTGCTGTGCTGCTGGGTGGGGCCCCTGCAGGCTGTGTCTCCCCCGCTCCCCCCAGTGGTAGCAGCTGCTGCCCGGTCCCACCAATGAGGGCTGGTGGGAGATCGGGTCTCTCTGTCCCTCCCTCTCCAGCCCTGGGCTGACAGATCCACTGAGGTTCCTGCTTCCACGGGGTGACCTGGCCCTGCTCTGTGCCCTGCTCCTGGAGGGGAAATGACTTCCTGTTATCGCTGCCCCTGCACTGCCCGGCCCCAATTTGCCTCTTAGCTCTTCCATCGCCTATGCAACCAGTTCCCTGAGTTTGGGTGTCTCTATTTAAAATACCACAGCGGTTTTCTGACCCTCATGTCTTGCTGGATCTTCCTTCCTGGATGTAATGCCATCGGGAACAGATCCCATAGCTCTTTGATCACTTGCAGGCATTACAAAGCCCCAACAGGTTAATTTAAAACTCTCCTCTGACATCCAGCTCAGAGCATGTCCCCTCCTCCCAGTTCAGCCTGAGCCCAGGTGCAAGGGTGCTGCTGGGGAGGGGCAGGGTCTGCCCCCCCCCACGGCTCCCCTGTGCACGCTGCAGGGGCCAGGAAGAAAGGGGAGGGGTTGATGGAGGGAAAGGGGAGACTCTTTTTTCCTATTGACCTGGTCCTGCTGAGGTGGTTTGTCCTTGCTCCCACTGGGCGCCCTGTCCTCAGGGGTGCAGGGGCACCAAGGCTGGGTCTTCTGTTGGGCACGAGCATGGGTCCTTCCAAGGCATCGTGGAACCCCAGCACTGCATGATGCCCTGATGACTTCAGTCTCCTGCCCCTGCCATCTGCCTCCAGCCTCCAACTGCCCAGCTCCCCTCACCCTGCCAGGCTGCCCTCTTGGAAGGAGTATCTTCAAGGAGGTCCAGGCCTGGCCACATGCTCTGGACAAAAGGGGAATGCAGGCTGCACCTGCTGCCTGGCTGCCTTGGACTGCTCAGCCAGACTCACCTTCACACTTCTTTTGGCAAGAAACAGGCACTGGTGTCTGGATTCATGTGCACCCCAAGCTCCAGGGGGCCCTAGCAAACTCCAGGGACCAGGGAGGCCTGTGAGCTTCCACAGCCAGCAGACACGCGGCGGGGGCTGGGATAACTCTCCCTCCCACCCTCCGCAGGCACTGCAGTCTCTCAGTGGAATATTCTCCCAGAGCCCCTGCACTTGACTCGAGCTGGTGGGAGGAGAAGAGCTGAGGCCCTGCCCCTGGGCTGCACACTTGAAATCTTAGGCTCTTTTTTTTCAATTGTGGAAACATATATATGACATGACCTTTCCCATCTGGGGAAGGGTGGTGGTCCCAGGGCCAGCTGGACCACTTGGTAGCATTCTTGGAGGTAAAGGGAGGGAGGGCAGCGCCCTGATGGGCTCTTTAGAATGTGGGGGTATCTGTGCTCGATGTTTCCAGCTTTGAGCTTAAGCAAAAATTCTCAGACAACTGAAAAGTCCCATTCAAATAATCTGTTGTCTTTTTCTCATCTTTCTTTTTAATTAGTGTTCAAATACTCTGTTGTCTTTTTCTCATCTGTCTTGTTAATTAGCTATACTAACAGTGAGAATTCAGGCATAAACTCAGGCTTGTGCTCAAGTCGAATCCGTTCAATTACTTCTTGGCTATAAATTGATCCTGCAGTGACCTGACCTGACAGTGCAGGGCCTCCCGCTGGGCTGTCCCCACCGGGCGGGGTGGCCGGCTGCCAGGTGGTTCGGGCCTAAGGCTCGTGCAGAAGCTTCTTCCTTCCCTGTTGCCTTGAATCACCTACGGGTCGCAGCCAGGAATTCCAGTGAAGAGCTGGAGGCCTTTGTGGCATTGGGCAAAAATTAATCCTAATTCTAGATCCTGTAGAGGGAAATAAGAAGTGATGGAGGGGGTGGAATATTTTTCCTGGAGCCAAAAGGCCCTGATCTCGTGTTTCATTGTTCTTTGTTAACCTGCTCTGCCTGAAAGCCAAGCCTGTGGTCAACCAGGGTGTGGCTGCCCCTCGTGTAGCTGATGGCTGCAGAATATCAGCAGAGCCCTGTCTGTCGCTTCTTACGGAAACCTCCATGGCCCCTGCCTCCGCTCCGGGATCTCCTCCTGGATCCGGTCACATGGATCATGCACACGTTGCACCAAGATGCCCAGAAGTGTGTAAAAAAAAATAATGTTAGTTAATTGCAAGTCCCTACTTCCCATCATTCATGTCCTCTTCTATTCTCCTTCTGTTTTATGTCCAGTTACATTGTTTCAAACTATCTCACTTCTGCCATTTCAAGCTCTCAGGAAGATTTTTAAAAATCTTTATTTTGAAATAACTTCAAACTTAAAGAACAGTTGCAGAAATAATGCAAAACCCATACAGAGAACTCCAACATAGGCCCCACCCAGATACTCAGATCCACCAACTTTTTAACATTTTGCCACATTTGCCAAATCATTCTATCAGTCCATCTATCTATCCATCCTGTCTCTCTCATCTATCCATCCATGTCTCTTGATTCATCTCTTTATTTTCTAAACATTTGAGAGTAAGTTGTATGCATCATGCTCATTGAAAACTTAATACTTCCATGTACATTGCCAAAGAACAAGGATATTTACCTATGTAACCACCTTAAGTACAGTTACAAAGTGCAGGAAATTTAACATTGACATAAAACTTAGTCTTTCCTCCAATTTTGTCTGTCCCACTAATGTCCTTTGGGGCATTTTCTCCTCCTTTATTAGATCCAGCCCAGGATCATGTATTGCATTTAGTTGTTACTGTCTCTTTAGGCTCTCTCTCTCTTTTTTTTTCTTTTTACAATTATGGAAACATATATTCAACATGACCTTTCCCATCTCAACCACTCCCAAGCAAACCATCAGGTTGGCTTAATCACATTTATGATGTTGTGTTGCTCTCCCCCTACTATCCATTACCAGAACTCTATAAATATTTGAGACCAGTAAGTGAAATCTCTCCTTTGGGGAAATTACATGTATGTTTACACCTGAGGAAACCGATGCCTTCATTTCTGTTTGTCCTTGTGGCTTGAAGGGCGCTGCTTGGGTCTCCCTTCAGGAAAGAACTTGCTATTTGTCTGTGAGGAGTGTGATTAGCCAGCAGCCTCTTAGTGCTCTCAGGATCTGTCTCAGCTCTTGCGCTGCTTGTTCTGGACCTCAGCCAGTCATTAACCGAACACAGCAGGGTACTAGGGTCTGGCCATTTCTGCCCATTGTGGGACTCTTTATAAGCAATGTTTGCCCCAGAACTCCCTGTTGGGTTGGCTGACTGAGACTTTGTCAGATCTGTATTGTGATTTGGGGTGCTCGCCCCCCCCAGTCCTGCTTTCTCCCCTCTTTTTATTTTCAGAGGCATTACTCTCCAAAAACATCTTGCACTCTCAACTCCAGCTCAGCATCTACTTCCTAGAGGACCCAAACAACGGAGTACTCATTTATTTTTTAGTCTTTTTAGCTCTATACAGACTGATCTCACTTAGGGAACTGACTGGAATCTGGAGCTGTCCTGAAGCAGTACAGCCTTGGTGGCTGTTTTTAACCAGAACTTGGTTAACTTATTTAGCACCCATCTACTAGGATTAACCCAACCTCAGGCCTCTCCTGGGTCTCATTTTCCCAAAGTTCCAAGGGATCAGCAGGATGTAATAATAGCACTAGACCCACAACACTGATCAGCCACAGTCCAGACCCTTAGACTGCTGCAGAGCATCAGTGTTCTCTGGGAGGAAGGGATTGGACAAGGGGCATCAATACACGAAGGTGAGTATATTCTAGGCTTCAACTTTGCCTGTGCCCCTAGTCAATCCATGCTGGTATCCAGAATCCATGACCTAAGTTATTTAAAACTGAATGGTTGGATGGATTGTATGGTGTGTGACTATTTCCCAATAAAATTGCTTTTTAAAAAAAACCCACACTAAATTGGGAGAAGAGGACTGTGAGAAGATGACAGAGTAGGAAGTTCCGGGCATTGGTCCCTACACAAAAACAACTACTGAACTGGCGAGAACTGTCTAAATCAACTATTTTGGAACCCAGGAGTCTAGTGAGACACTTGTGTCATCCTGGAGATAGCTGGATGAAGAGACTGGTAAATTGTAGTAAATATTGGTGCATTTTACCTTCTGTGTAGTGGCTACTACCATCCACCCCCCAATAGCATGGCAGACAGCTGTGGGGACTACAGCCATGTTCCTGGTACAGCATGCTGGTGCCAGGGTGGCTACTAAGACCTAAACCTGGGGATGTGTGGTCTGAATGTTGATCACTACTTTGGATTGCTGGGGGTCTGTCATGGAGGTTGCCATTGTTTCAACACCCTTCAGGCAAAAGTGGCAGAGGACTCTTAAAGAGAAAGTACCTCTTTCTCTTTATTATTATTTTCTTTGTTCTCTTATCTTTCCCCTTTGGAAAGCATAATATTACAGCTCTAGCACTCAACAAGAAAAAGTTCAACAGTCCCAGAGACGAGAATTAGATTTATAGAGTTACAATAATGTAATAATCATAATGTCTAGTTCTCAACAAAAAATTATAAAACACAAAGAAACAGGGAAATATGACCTTGTTTCAGGAAAAAAAAGAATTTGACGGAAACCATCCCTGAAGAAGCTCATACTTTGAAACTATCAGTCAAAGATGTCACATCAGCTGTCTTAAATATGTTTGAAGAACTAAAGGAAACCATGGACAAAGAACTAAAGGAAATTAGGAAAACATTGCCTGAATAAACTAAAGAGATAGAAATTATGAAAAGGAACAAAACAGAAATTTAGATGTTGAAAAGTACAATAATTGAAATGAAAAACTTACCAGAGGGATTCAACAGCGGATTTGAGTAGGCAGAAGGATCAGTGAACCTGAAGACAAGACAATTGAAATTATCCAGTGTGAGGAGCAGAAAGAAAAAAGAATGAATAAAAATGAACAAAGCCTAAGGGATCTGTGGGATACCATTAAGCATACCAACATGTTCATCATAGAAGTCCCAGAAGGACATGAGAGAAAGGGCCAGAAAAAGTATTTGAAGAAGCAATGGCCATAAACTTTCCAAATCTGATGAAAGATGTGAAAATACATATCCAAGGAGCTCAATGAACAACAAGAAGCATAAACTCAAAGATATCTACACCGAGACACATTATAGTGAAATTGTCAAAATATGAAGACAAAGAGA
>PVKY010015267.1:0-10246 GCA_004027775.1 Bradypus variegatus | reverse complement strand
AAAGAGTTCGGGTGGTGTGTGGTCAGGGAGGGGTCCACGGATGAGGGAACCGGGAAACATCACCTGCAGAGGTGACAGGGAGTTCTGTCGCCAGATTTCGCTCCACCTCAGCCCTGAGGGGACGCCCCAGGGGTCTCGGAGCTGCAAATCCAGCTCAATTCAGTCAAAATGAGAGCCACAGAGGCCGCTAGCTGTGCCTCCCACTCCAGGTGGGGTTTGCTCACCAGCTCAGATGAAAGAAGAAACATCGGCAGAAGCAAGCAATCTGCTAAGAAAAGAACTCAGAGTTTCCCTGCGGTTGTCAGAAACCCTAGGCTGTGGAACACAAGGTCCCCCACGCTCACCTGTCCACCTCCCTGCGCTTCTCTCCCCACCACCGGCACTGCACAGAGCCGCCAAGAACGCTAAGCCACAAACAAAGATTTTCAAACAGAGAGAAGGCAAAGAACAGGTTTTTAGAAAAGGAAAACACCCACAACTTTCCCAAATTTAGGTTGATCTGGAATAATTTAATGAGAGACTCGACCATGAAACTCATTTCCACAACATGATCAAACTGAGTATAATGTGATTTCCTGGCATCAGATTGCAGCAACCAGCCACGCTCCTGGCATGGGCTCTTCAACGTTCACATGTGGTTACAGTGCAGGGATTCTCAGATAAAGAAACGGAGACTTGGAGAAGACACGTGGCCTGAGCTAAGCCCCAGAGAGCCAGAACCCGAACTCGAGATTCCAATGCCAAGATCTCTGCTCTCTCCACCGCCCAGGCCACAGTGCATTAAGAAGGCAGTGCCAACGCACCTCTTCCAGTACGCTGAGTGGATGAAGTAGAAATGGTGCCTCTCTTGGGTGTGAGGCCGGGCAGCTTCTAGACGCGTCAGCAGTCCAAAGTCGGCTCTGCTGGCTCTGTGAGCGCAGCCCTTGGTACAAAGAGGCCCAACTCAGACCCCTTACGGCACCTCGTGTATAAATAATAGGTGCTTGTCGACAGTTTTGTAAAGTCAAGGTAGACTTTTTATTGACGTTTATGTATGTATAGCAACTGCACAAGTCATAAGAGAACAGTTTAATGAATTTTCACAAAGCGAGCACATCCAGCACCCGACTCAAGAATCTGAACCTCGCCAGCAGCCCCCTCCGATCAGCTCCCACCCCCCTGCTTCCCGCTGTCCTGACGGCCAGTGCCGCTGTAGAACACGCATGGTCTCACGTGCAGTTTTACTGCTGGGTAAAGATCCAGCAGCAACACAAACATGTGCTTACTAAAAGACAAGTACAAGACTGTTCTCAGCAGCATTGTTTGTGAGAGGCAAAAACGAAACAACCCAGATGCCCACCAGCACTGGAGTGGAAAGTAAGTTGGGGTAGTTTCATACAAAGGAAGAACAAACCACTGCCTTTTGCCACAACTGGGTTAATTGCACAGAGTATTGATCTGCAGAAAGTGTTTTAGTTCTTTTATATGAAGTTCAAAAGCAGGCAAAACTAGTGCATGGCTTTAGAAGTCTAAAGAGCTTCCACTTGTGGTGCCTTTAAAATACGTCCATAAATTCTCTTCAAGAGCTGGTGCTTCTTTCTGCTCCCCAGACTTAGTGAGTCACCACTGACAAGGAGAACATGGCACAAGTGACAGCGTGTGACTTCTGAAGCCAGACCTGAGGGCGTCGTGGCCTCCTGCCCCTCTCCACCCTCATTTCCTCTGGGGGAAGCGGTAGCCACACCGCGGGTCACTCAGGAGCCCTGTGGAGGGCCCTCGTGACGAGGGACAGCTGTCACCCACACCAGTGGCCACATGGAAGTGGATCCAGTCTCGTCCAGCCTTCGGACGCTGCAGTCCCAGATGGCATCTTGCCTGTAAACTCATGAGGGACCCCGAACCCAAACCACCCAGCGGCCCTCAGAAACTTTACGGGGACAGATGTTTTGGGCAGCTAAGTTTGGGGACCACCCATATGTTATCCTTCCTAATTTTCCACTGTAGGGTGTGCACTGAGTCATTTTTTTTTCACAGCAGAGTTAAAATAGGGATTCAGGAAAGAACAGTGTGTGTATATATGTACGTATCTTATGATGAATATTTAAAGTTTACCATGTCGTTTGGTCTTGGGGTCCTGTGTTACTGGACTGAGTAAATGAAAAACAGCAACAACAAAAAACACAAAACTGCCCTGGAGGCGATTTGTTAGGGTGGTGAGAGAGAAGCTCCCCAGAGAACATCTCCTCCCCGGTAGCCTGGGCTGCAGACCTCCAGCGGTAAAGAGGCAGAACCACGGGTATCCCTTCCGCACGCCCCCACCATCTGGAAGATCCAAGTAAAATTTTTTGGCCCTCCCTTCATACCAGAGAAGTCTGAATTTTTTCTTTTTCTTTTTTCTTTTCTTTTATGGGGTGTTTCTAGTACCTTATTTTAAAATGTGGGTTAAGTATTTAGTCAGGGCTATCTGTAGGTCGTTAAGAGAAAATATTGTCATCTGCTGGCCTTCACGTGCCATCTGCAGTTTCTGCAAAAGACCCCCCAAATTCTTACTTAGTTGCTTATTCTGACTTGTGATACATGGAAACCGCGATGGGGAAAGTTGCGATGGGGAAGGGATAACTGTGCACCCGTGGAGGGTCTTGGTCCCAGAGGGCTGCCCCTCCTCCAAGTGGCAAGCAGAGGCTGCTCCAGGGGCACCCCCTGCGCTGGGGCCTGCAGGCCGATGGCCACTCGTCTCTGTGACCTGCCCGGGCTCTGGAGGAACCTGAGTTTACAGCCGGGTTCTGTGTGGCTGGGCCAAGAGCCGCTGTTGAAGAGGTCTCCTTGCCCCCAGCATGGCAGAGAAGTACAGGGGCGCCCTCTCCTTCTGTCGGCCCAGAGGGGCCGTGGGAGCCGCCCGGTGGGTGGGCGTGGCCGTTCTCGCTTCCCACGCCACACCCACAGCTCCAGGATGCCATCCTCTTCCTCCACCCTGAAAGGAGGCAGAAGGCTTTCCCTTTTGTTTTAAAACTAGACTTTCTGAATGGGGACCCAGAATAAAAATTAATCTGAATTTTAGAAAATACAGACAATATTTCTAAAGAATGTGGATTGAGTGTCCCACCCATTCCATGCTTTTCCCTTCCTCGGTGGCAGGAGTCGGGGAGCAGAGTGGAGTGAGCTTCCATCTTACCCCAAGGCTGTCCTCTGCTCTTTGGGGGGTGGGGTGGGGGGAGGTTTAGGTTGGTCACAGGTAGCGGGAGGTCAGAACAGGTAGCACATGTCCAGTGCCTGTCCCACGCTAGGCAGGTTCTGCGCTGCACGATCTGCATATGGTCACTCGTTTAGTACTCCAGGCTCCTGTTCAGGTGGACGCTATTATCCATCTCACAGATGCATAGTCTGAGGCCCCCAAAGTCTAAAATTGCTGCTTTAGGCTACACAGGTAGAAAGTGGCAAAACTTAGCTTTGTACTCTGCTTCGCCCTCCAGCCATACCGCAGGGCTCAATTCTCGGGGTCTTTCCTCTGCTGGGAGAGGTTTGGAGCTCTGTGCCTGAGGATGGCCGAGAGCTCAATCTGCCGAGGGTGCAGAGCACACGATGCCGAGCCCACTAGCCTCTACCTGGGAGTGCGGCAGGCTGGGACCCGTGGCCACTAACAGGGCTCTGTCCCTGCTTCTGTGCCTACCCACTGTGTGACTGTGGCCGTGACAGTTTCTCAGGAGTGGCTTCATGGGTTTTCATGAGGAGCCTATGAGATAACACGAGAAAGCCCCTGGAAAGCCTTCGGTGCCAGCGCGGGTGAGGTGCCGCTCCTGCTCCTTCTGCCAGGGAAATGGAGGGGTCCTGCTCAGTCCTCAGGGTCCTCGAGACCCCGTGCCAGCTTCCCCACTTCCCAGCCTGCCCTCTGCCCACCTGCGCAGCGTAGGCTCCAACGCCGAGTCTGACAAGTGAGCACTGCAGCGTCAGTAGCCATCTCAGCAGCCGAGAGATGACCGGCAAAGACATCTTCCAAGAGCATCCGCCGGAGGTTGAGAAGGAAAAGAGGCTTTGCCTTCCACATCGGCTCTGCTTTCTTTCTTCTCATGTCAGATTGAAGCCTGGTCATTTCAGTGCAGGAACCCGCTGCATTGGATTATTCAGTTCATTCAAACGATTTGATTACTTCAGCAAATACTCGTTGAGTAGCAAGTATGCACAGAAAGAACATTGTGTGAAGGGGGCAGATCTAACAGAACCAGACGGGTGGTCACTGTCGTGGACCTCACAGTCTGGGGTGACTGGAACGTCTTAAAAAACGGACACAGATAATTTATTTTGTGTTGGTTGTAATAAGTGCTGGGAAGGAAAAACGGAGACGCAGTAATAAAACTAACCTAGTCCTGGCACCTGGGAAGGTTTCCTGAGGAAGTGGTGATTAGCTTGAGACTTGAAGGGAGTTAGGGTGAGGATGGGGGTAAGGGAAGAGTGTTTCAGGCATAGGAACTGGTACGTACAGACGCCTCACCCCAGGCAGAGTCCAGGCTGGAAGGAGCTGGCACACCCCAAAGAGGATTTAGGAAGGGGCTTTCTGCCTTGGTGAGAGCAGGACCCAGGCAGCCAGCCAGGGGCGGTGAGGCACCCAGGGGCTGGCGATAGTGGCCTGCAGATGTGAGGGCAGAGAGAGAGTGACAGGGACCCCATGAGAGCGGTGGTTGTAGGACAGGGTTGCAGGAGCTGGGTCCCCAGGGAGAAGAGCTCAGTCACTGTCACCAGCAGGGAGCAGCCAGGGTAGAAATATTGTGGCCTCTTTACCACCCAATCTCCTGCTGGCACCTGCTCATGGTTGAACCCAACTGGGAGGTGGAGAGGGGCCAAGGGCACCTGTGGGTGGGGTTGGTTAGAGCTTCCAGGGTCCAGGGCAGGGCAGAGGATAGCTAAGGGGTTTGTGGGGGTAAACAGAGAAGAGCCATTTGAATATTGGGGCTCATGGGAAAGTGGGGAGCTGTGAGCCTAAATTAAAATAACACCCATGTGTATGTGCTTTTTTAATATATTATAATTCAATCCTCGTTTGAAACCTATGAGAAGGCTACTGTTATTCCATTTCACAGATGAGGAAACTGAGGCTCAGGGAGATCAGATCACTTATACAGCAACTACGTGCTAGACCCAGGATTTGAACCCAGCTGTCTGGTCCCGGAGTTCCTGCTTTTAACCACGAAGCTGTCCTGCCTCTGGGTTTCATGGTCTTTGGGTCACAGGACACACTGTGCAGAACCTCGCGGAAGTTTGGACTTTTCTTAATGACGGGGGTTGCCACCAAAGAGCTTCAGAACTGGGAAGGTCAGCTCTGCAGTTTGGGAGGAGCATAGGGGCTGCCATCTGGCTGGTAGCAGTGGCCGTGGGGTGCTCTCACGGGGTGCACGTGAGGAAGGTTGGCGGTGGGGTGCAGAGAAGACCAGGATTTGAAAGGAGCTTGGGAAGTCAGCTGGGCAGGGCTTGCTGATGGATGCGATATGGAGAGCAGGGACAGAAAGGGGGGTGCCAAAGCTGATCTCCGCATTTCCAGCTTGAGTAGTGTGGTGGGTGGTAGTCTTTTCTGGAAGAGGAGAAGGGGTGGGGGCAGTTTTGTTTCCAGTGGGTGGTTCTGGAGTTCAGTTTGAAACAGGTCAAGCTTGATTTTCCTTTGAGACATCAAAGAGGAGATTCTAAGTGTTCATTTGGTTATGAAGCTTTGACCTAAAGGATCCTCTGTGTTGCAAAAATAACTTGGAGGGTCATAATATACATAGCAAAGGAAGTTGTGAATGTGGATTTTATGTGTGTGTTTCTTGGTAGCTGTGAGAACCCAGGCTACTGCATCTTCATGGATGGGGCATATCCCCTCCATCAGCATAGTGTCTGGGTGGGGGTGGAAGAGATGAAAAAAAAATACACTGTGGATCCTAAAATGCTTTAAATTACTGGGACGAAATGATTCTTTGTTAGGCATTTGAAAGTTTATGTCATGAGATAGTCTATAAATAGCAGGTTTGATGACAAAATGAGCTAAATTCCATAAAAGGTCAGATTGTTTTTGAGTTATGAATTGAATTTTTATACCTTAGCCTTGTTTATTAATATTTATTACTGCAGTGATGGATGTGAGGAAGGGAAAGGATCTCTGATTTAATATTTGCTCTCTGTACACGCAGGACTGTTGAAATATTGAAAAGTAAAAGGGTAGGACATCTTTCCCCATCTGTTCTCTTGTCCTTAGATCACAGAGGGTAACTTTATGTGTGTGTCTTCTTGGAACTTTGGGAGGATTTTATCTGGTTCTTTGGGCAGTAGAAATGTCAGGCTGACTGATTTGGGGAGTGCGTTTTCAGTTGCAAGTAGCAGAGAACTCAACTCAGAATGGCTTAAGGGGAATTTATTGGCTCTTGTAACTGAAAAGTTCCAGGGTAGCTTCAGGCCTGGCTGGATCCAGATGCTTGGGCAGCCTGGCCAGGAAGCCATCTCTTTGTCTTGATTGCCTCTGCTTTCCTGGTTGGTTTCATTCGCAGGCAGGCTTAGTGGAGAGGGAGTTGGCCAAACTCTGCATGACCAATCCTGGGCCATGTCTACTTGTGAGCCAATCAGCAGTGACCAGGGGATGGAATATTCTAATTGATTTGGTGCTGGGTTTGGTCAGGTGGTGCCTCCTTGAACCAATCACTGTGTCCAGGAGGATGGAGTGCTTTGATTGGCCATACACGCACCAATCCCTGCAGCCGAGGGTTGGTCAGCCCAGCCTGAGCTCCTGGTCCCAGGCTGGGAGGCTTCCCAGAGGGAAATCCAGGTGTTTTCCCCGGAGAAGGGGACAATGCTGGGTGGATCCACTGGGCTTCCTGGCCTTCTGTGCATGGGGTAAGTAGGGTTGGCACCTTGTGGGACTGCTCTAACGGGAGATTTTTCCAGTTCCAGTCTGTCCCTGAGGCATGTAGCACGAAGGGACGATTCTTTGGAAAATCAGTGTTAAGGGGTGCACTGTTTTGGGAATGGGCAGCACCCAGGCTCAGCTGTCACCGCAACCATCATGGTGAACACTGTTTAGCACTTACTGGATACCAGGGTCTGTTCTAAGCACCTGGTGTATACCGTCTCCATTTAATCCTTTCAATAACTTTGTAAAGTATGTACTACTGTTAATATTCCCCATTTTACAGTTAAGGAAACGGAGGCACAAAGACTTAAGTGGCTTTTCCAGGGTCACCCAGCTGGAGCCCGGGTTTCAAGCCAGGCATGTAGCTTCTGAGGCTGTGGTCTCAGCTTCTCCACTTCTCTGTCTCCTAGGACTGCATGTTCTCTGTATACAGTAGGTGGCTAGTGCCTGACACATGGAAGATACTCTGAGAATGGGCCTTAAATTAAATCGAATGCTCCCCAGTCACATTTTGAATCTTAAACCCTTGAGGCTATTTTCTTTCAAACCCCTCTCATCTCAAAAGCATTTCTGGTTCTGAATTATTCTACGTTTACTAATTCTAGCTTCTCATAAAACAATATTGCTTTACTAATAGAATCACAGGAAGCCATTTATTGGGTCCCCAGAAAATATTAACCACCCTGTCCCTCCTTCCCCAGTGCTAGTTACGATGTGTGTGTGTGTGTGTGTGTGTGTGTGTGTATGTGTGTGTGTGTGTATTTACTGGTTTTTCAGTTAGAGAGAGGAGCACATTGTCTTCACCTTCACTGTGTGTAGCAGTACAGCCAGAGTCACAGAGGAGGAGGCCTTCTACCTTGGGGAGTCTTTGGCCCACGTGGATGTTGAAATGGTGTCTGAGGGTGGCCTGGTTTTGGTGGTGGGAGCCAGTGTTTGGGAAGAAATGAAGGACCTGTGGAGCCCGCCTTCCTGAAAGTGCAACATCATGGACTCGGAAGTGTGGCGGGTGTTTGCTTCATGATGGTGATGCGGAATATACAGAGCTTGAAAGTAAGGCGCTTCTTGTTCTGTTCACTAGCACTGAAAGTAAGCATGGGGTCCACTCGTAGAAAAGAGGGAAAACTGGTTTGGGGGTGTCTGCAGCTCAGCCTGGGACCCAGTTTGTTGGAGGGAAGAGAATCACTGGCATTTGTGCTGGTGGCAGGTGGTGCTGGTGGGCATTGCCTAAGCAAGGGCTGGAAAGCTCAGATACGGGGCGATGATTGACCTTGGAAACAGGACAAGACTATTCTGTGCACTGTGGGCCCTTTAGCCTTGGCTGTAATCCTTTGTGTGTCAGCGATGTCCCCTCCCCCGGTGGCTGGGCAATACCAAGTGCTCCTGCTCATTTTTGCATGCCCTCAAGGGAGTTGGCATCACCTTGATCGAGAGCCACTGCTCTGTGGGGACCAGGCTGGCTACGTAAATGAGCATAGAAGACTGGATGTGACAAACAGTTGACAAGAAGTCTTTTCACTTCCTCCTAACAACTCAGAAAAAAACATACAGCAAATGCAGTGATAGATGGCAGCTGACACTCAGCCTCAGTGTCAGGCAGGCAGTAGGGAGTGGTGGGGACTGTGGCATACTGAGAGCACGTGCCCTGGTTGGGAGGGGGCGGGGCACGGTGCTCACCTTGAGCCAGTGGTTACCAGGCAGGAATATAATAAGCCCAGTGTGGTCATATTTTCTGTTTTTTCAAGAGTAACCAGGAATCTGCATTTTCATGAGAAATTGTCTGATTTATAAGTGTTGGCAACCAAATCAAGTCTTAAAACCTGGCATATTAGTTATCTGTGGCTGCATAGCAGTATCACCACAAACTTAATGCATTAAAAGAACACCTGTTTATTATCTCACAGATTCTGTGGGACAGGAGTCTGTTCACCCCAAAGCAGGGTCTTCTGCTTAGGGTCTCCCCACAGGTTGCAGCCAGGTGTTGACCGAGCTGCGTTCTCATCTGGAGGCTCCACTGGGGAAGAATCTGCTTCCAAGCCCACTTTGTTGGCAGAATTAATTTGCTTTTGGTTGTAGGACTCAGGGCCCTGGCCTTTTGCTCCCTGTTGGCTAAAGGCTGCCTTCAGCTCCTAGAGGCACCCGCAGCTCCTTGCCACATGGGCCTCCCAGCATGGGGGCCAACTTCGTCAAAGCCAGCCATGGAGTGAGTCTCAACAGCACGTCTGCTACCAGGATGGAGGCTTAGAAGATGTAATGTGACCACGGGAGTAGCATCCATCACCTTGGCCCTATTCTTTTGGTGACAAGCCAGTTGCAGGTCCTGCCCACAGTTAAGGGGATGAGATTACACAAAGGAGGTGAGGTCATAAGGACTCACCTGGAGTTTACCCATCACACAGATGTGGCCCAGCGCTCTGGCTGTGGCATGCTCTAAGCTGGATCTACCCATGTATTGCTAGTTTTAGAAATCTTGTGCCAAGACAGAGTTGTAGACCTTCTTGTCTTACTGCTGTGAGACGAGGAGAGAGAGGGAGGGAGGGCGAGCAAGCACGCCCTGGGAGATGGGCTATAGGAGACTGTCCGGTTTCCTGTGGACCATTCAGGCTACTTCTGCTGAAGTGGTGTCAACAAAAGACAGCTCAGGTCATGCACTAAAAATCCTCCATGTTTCTGGGTATCTAATTGACAGTCATCATGCTTGAAATGTGCTTAATCACAGAGAATTGACTTCCGTTTCTTCCAGGAAATGGAGGACAATCAGTCGCTTATTCATATTTCCCCTTTTTCTGGCTTAGTCTTAAAAACCATCTGTCCTGGAGCTCATTTATGGTGGAGTGTATAGAACTACCTGACATATTTTGCATGTGCTTGTTTGTTTATCATCTGCCTCTTCCTGCTGGAGCGGAACTCCATGGGAACAGGGGCTTGGCTCACTGCTGGATTTCCAGCATCCAAGAGGGTTTGGAGCAGAGTAGGTGCTCAGTAAATATTAGTTGTGTGAATGAGTCGCACCCCTTTAAGGAAGAGCCTCTGTTCTCTCTGGTTGTCATTTTGGCTCTGTCTGTCCCCCTCACGTCATCATGTCTGGTTTCACCTTCCAGGGCCCTCTGCTATCCCCACAGATCCCCGCAAATCCCCAGTGCTCCAGCAAAGTAAAACCTTTAGCCATTCCCTCATCTCTCATCTTTCCTGCTTTTTATTATTATTTTTTTTGTATTGAAGGAAAATTCTTCCATTTTAGTAATTTTTAGCTTATACAGATCTTCCAACACTATCACCTTTGACCCTCAAGACAGTCTTGTGGGGTGGGCAGGAAAAGTGGGACCCTCCTTTTGCAGATGGAGATGCAGTGGCACAGAGAAAGCACACACCTTGCTTGAAGTCACACAGCTGGTCAGCAGA
>PVKY010015266.1:0-10267 GCA_004027775.1 Bradypus variegatus | reverse complement strand
TGACTACCCATCAATGATCACCCTTCTGTTTATCACCTTTTATTATTGGCATCTTGGGATCATTACCTTTCCAGGCTACCTAGAAATGATCAGGCTTATTCCAGGTCCATCTCTAGCACTTTATTTTTTCCCCAGCAGATAAAAGATTCCATACAACACTACCACCACCACCACCACCACCACACACACACACATATACACCCCATGCCCTTTGTTTAGGACTGTCTGTCTTGTCATTTGGGGCATTTATATTTCCCACTAGGGAAATGTAGGCTACATTGTGCTCAAGCTTAAAACCGTAATTGCTAGAGCATATCCACTTTTCAGTTCCTATGACTCCTCATATGAACTCTGACCTCCAGAGATCTTAGAATATTCTTAGAATTTTTTTTTAACCAGTATTGGCTTAGTTATGCTACTATTTTCTTTGCTTGAATTGTCTTACACTTAAACAGCACCATTTTCTTATGCATGTCTATATAAGTGTATCTATTTTATCTATCTCTTTACCCAGCTAGCTAGCCATATATATATGAATGAATAAGAGGTTATATGAGATAAATATCTATCTGTATATTTTAATGACCATCCCATTGCCTGTTATGTGGTGTAACAATTTAGTTAGAGAGAATTAAGTAACACACCAGATACCACTCAGGAATAGGAGCATAGTAGATGCTCAATAAATACCTGTAATAAAAGATATATGAGCAACTATTCCTAATGATTAATGTTACTAATTAACTGTAAGTGCAAGGGAAAGTTTTGGAATTGACCATCTTACTGTCTGTTGAATGAGTAGTTAAATGGCTGCCTTCCTGTCTCCTAGACCTGATTCAATCCTTTGCATCCAGATACAATTAATATCAAATACACAGAGAAACTTAACATTTTGTCTATGGTTTGAAAGATGTGGAACTAATGCTCTCCTGAAACTTGAAGCTGTCATTTAATATATTTTCAAGGTGCTATCACAATTATTTATTTTATTCACAGTTTCAAAAATAAAATTTGCTCATTAGAAGACAAAACAAAACCAAGATTAGAACAATAAAAAAGGAGGGGAAAAATTACCCATAATCAAATGGCAAATGGCAAAATGTGCCATTTCTAGCTCTACCCCGCAGATCTTTGCTTACACAACCATAACTGAATGGTTTCATTAGGTTTGCATAACTCTCCTTGTCCTTGCGTGTCCTCCAGGATATGTAAACAATTATGCAAATAACTGAATAGCAATGGGCAAGAGAAAAGAGAATCAAAAGAACAGAAATCCTCATGTTTTTCATATCACAACCATAATATTTATCGATAACCAGTTCACTTCTACCATCCTCTGAGTGCTGATCCCTAAAATTCATGAGGAATATGGTGACAGATGTGTGGAGTTCAGGCCTGACCTTCAGAAGGGCTGCCGCTGAGGCTCCCAGGGACGGATCAGAGAGACCCAGGCAGGTGGCCAAGCAGAGTAAACAAAAGGAAAGGTTCCCAGCTCCAGCAGCTTTCCTCTCCCTTGCTTTCAGTGGGGAGAAGGCACAAATTTCCATCTGTCCTTAGCATTCTGAAAAAAAAATAGTCACAGAGAAATTGTGCCTCTGATCCAGGAATGTAGATATATAAGCAGAGTTTTCAAATAGGTAGGAAAGAGGGAGACAGATTGATGACCTTATAGAATATAGGTGCTGCAAGGAAAATCAGGAAAATGCATTATATAAGCCTCATAAGCCAGAATGCATAGAATCAGAAAAATTTCACAATTCGTTTCCATTTTTTTCAGAATGATATTCATTTCTAACTACATTTATCTTATTTTTCTCCCCCCCCCCTTTTTTTTGTTTTTGTTTTTCAGTTTGAAAGCACATTCACAGATCTTTATTTCAGTGTAGTATACAGTACAGTGCTTGGATTTTTCACTATAGCTCAGCCACCTATAAGGTCATAATCTTGACCAAGATATTTACTCTCTCTGTACCTCAGTTTCCTCATGTGTAAAATGGGAATAATAATCATACCATTTAAAGTAGTAAAAATTGAATGATTTAATACCCATAAAACATTTAAAAGTGTACGCATGCCACATCATAATTAGTCAATGAATTTTGGCTATATTTAAGTCTCATGACATAGTTAAATCAGCTTTTGTTCCCATTTCGTGGTTGGGGCATCCAAAGTGTGCAGACATTAAGTAACTTCCTCAAGAGCACAGAGTAGTCAGGACAAAGTCAGAGATCTTCTTTGGGGTCATATAGGTGTTGACTAAAGAACTTGTTTATAGGCCATCACCAAATCACATTGACTCCTCCTTTCCTAGAAACTCTATTCACCCATATTTTTTCACTGATTATTCTGTGTGTTTTCATTTCTGTTTATTGAACAGATTGTAAGCTTTGTGAGTATGAGAATTGTATTCATACTTCTACTGCATCTTTCACAGCCCTATCATATTAAAAGCATGGTATCATCACTAAATTTATTTTTTGATCTTGGTCAAACTTCTAATTTTTACAATATGCACTGGTTGCATTACCCTTTCTGTGGGGTGGGCAGATACATAGGAAAGTCAACAAGAGTTCCTAAGTAGTCAGTGAATTTAATGAATCATGAATACATTGCCTCTTTTTGTGTGTGTTCTGTCTTTACCCATTTTCTGGTGCAAATACTCAACAGCATTAAGATGCTGACAAGATAGCTAAGGAAAATACATGAAACAAAGCTGGCTAATCAAATTTAGACATTTGGGATGTTTATGTCTACATGGAATCTTTAGCAACCAGGACTCAAGAAAAGGGATATAGGCATTAAGTGGAGCAGTGGAGCTGATAATGGTGATTGGAAAGTTGCTGGCAGGTGCTGATGTGGTAAGCACTGTAATGAAATAGCTTCTAAATAGGTGATGAAATTCCATGTAAATGGGTTGTCATTTTTCTTTCAAAATATAAAGTATTCACCAGGAAAATTGCTCACACTTTTCTGGTTTCAGTTTAATGTTCTGTGTCAATTTATATTGGGAAAAAGAAGTCCTTATAAAAATTCCTCTTGATATCATATATAGATAATTATCAGTGGTCATAGAATAAGATCTTCCCTAGAGAAAAAAAAAAATTACAGTAAGATGTGAAATAACTGAGGGAGGATTTCCAACCAAGGGTTAACCAAAATTATCTGTTATCTTAATTGATGGAAAGTCACCATCTGGAGCTGCCATATTTTCTGTAAAGATTTTCTTCTTTTGGTGATATTGTGAGAGAGGAAATGAGCATGTAATTCCTGCTCTGACTGCAAAAGGGAGCAGTCTAGACCTAATTAACTATGGAGCTTAATGATATGATTTTAGAATGCATGTCTGTATTAGTCCCTCTCTGTGCTTTTGCTCTAAAAGCATAGAATCCAGCAAAAGCCATCACAAGAGCTTTTTAATAACCAAGTTCCTAATGGTTACTAGAGGGCACACACAACAAAGTTTTCTTAAGGGCTAATTTGCAAGTGATGGTCAATAAGGGAAATAGGAAAAGTGGGAGCTAGAATTGTGCTAATGTTCTTTATTTATTGGCAATCATTTTATGAAATATATTTTTGAGTATTTATGATTATTTTATTTTGTAGTTAGAAGCTGTATAGTTCAGACTAGCTAAAAAGTTATATTTTAATCCCCAGACACTAATGATTAGAATTTGGTATTATATTTTATATTCTAGCATTTATGTCTATAGTGAACTTAATCTTACAGTGTTCATACAATAACCTGATATGGCAGCTTCACTTCTGCTAGCTATTTAAATTAAGGATGTGGTTTTAGGAGACAATAACTAGCCTCTCCAATGGAGTGAACATTGTAAATACAATTTGCATTAATAGAAGTTCCACAGATAGAATAAGACTATAGAATAAGAATGTATTTCTAAAAACTCCAATAAATCAGTGAAGGTCGTTAATCTCTCACTAAATGGCCATATGAATATTGTCAATGAATTCCATTATATCAAATAACATACTTAATTTTCAATCCACCTAAGCTGACCTATCAGTGATAATTGTAACAATTTTTTGTTGAAACTTGAATCTTTTTTCACTTGGCTTCCAGGATTCCATTTTCCTCAGGTTGTCCTACTGTTTTATTGAGCACTACTTCTAAACATCCTTTGTTGGTTTCTCTTCATTTTCCTGACTTGAAAATGTTGAAAGTCCCAGGGATTATTTATACTCACACCAGGGCCATGGTGTAAATACCATTTATGTTGTTTTATTTCAAATTTATATCTCCAGCCGTGTTTTGTTTCTTTTTCCCCCCCTTGAAATCCACATATATGTTTCCAGCTGCCAGACTGACATCTTTACTCCTCATTGGAAAGCTTAATAAGGAATCTCAAACATTTTTGAAACAAATTTTTTTTATCTCCTAACCCCAAACGTCACCTTCATAGTGTACTCCATTCAGGACATGACACTGCCACTCACTGAAATGTCCAGGCTACAAAGTAGAAGCCATCCCTTTTCCTCTCTCTTTCCTTTTATCCTCACGCTGTCTGCGCGCCACACCTTTCACCTATGTTCCAGATCTGCGGCTGATGTTATTGTTGTTGTTGTTGTTAAAACCTTTAACAGGTGCCTGCAGTTTGTTGACATTTTTGGAAAAAAAAAAATCAAGTTGTAAATTTTTATTACAAATTTAAAATGAGGTTCTTAAAAATCTCAATTTGACCAAGGTGTATTGAGAAAAAAGCAGGCTTTTTGAAAAACAACTTTGTATTACCAAAAAAAAAGCTGTCTTTAGGTGAAAATAATAATAACCCCATGCTGCATAGATAATGCAGATAGTTCTAGTTAACTGGTCAATGGGCAGAAAGCAAGCACTTAAGGTCTTCAGCTCCAATCTTTCATTCATTTCTCATTGCTGGAATTGCATGCTCCCTTCTTGTTGGATGGCTAACCAGATCATGGTAGAGAAGGTGCGCTGGTATTTCCTTAGCCCCACCCTGCTCGGCCTCCGGAGCCCACGAATTCTCAGCTGGTCGATCGGCTGCTTTTGTCTCTTCGCCATCTTGTGGTTTAGGGTTTTCTGGGCATCTCAGAAGATAATGGAAGTTGCCGCGGTACCGACACTGAGGTGGCTGCTGACCTTAGGTCCCATCTCTTTGATGCCTCTTATCTTGTTTGCCGTCCTCTCTAGGCGGCCTTTGGCAGGGAAGTCCCCTGCGGAATCGCAGTCTACTGTTCTGCCTCAGTGGTCTGCCCTGTTCTCCTGCACCCTGGTTGTCAGCAACCTCCACTGTGGACACTGTGGGCGCCGCCCCTGGGGGCTCCGCATGCAGTACGATGGAGTCATGGCCGGCGTTGTCGGATCCCTGGTTCTTTTCCCCACTCTCACTCGTCTGGTAATTTAGCTGGGAACGGCGTGGAGGACCCCTATAATGTGGATTACGTCTGGAACGGTTATGGTCTGCTGCATATTTACTGCCTTGTGCCGCATCGCCACCTGGGCCTGTGACCTTTGCTGTCTCCACCTCCTTTTCTCCTTCAACATCAAACTCCGCGGTGTCTCCACACCCTACACTGCGAAGGTGCTTCCTGGGGTCATTCTTCTTTATGGCCGTCTGGTGTACAAACGCAACTTCCTCAGTGCCATTCCTGTTGGTGGACCCATATGCGTTTCTTTCGTTGAACCCTTTTACTGTTGCCAGAACCATCCTTTCCATGACTTTGTTGTCACCGCCGCCGGCGCCGCGGGTGTGAGGACGCCGGGACGCCGCTCCCTGGGCCGTGGCGGGTGGTTCCGGGCACGGTGTCCGCAGAGCTGAGGGCGGCGGGCGGCTGCTCAAGGCTCTCAGGTCCCCTCTCCGCTCCCGCTACCGAACTCAAATCTGATCATTTTTACTACCTCTCCTATTACTATTCTGATCCAAGCTATATATATTTTTTTCAATAAATTCTTTCTTCTTTCTTCCACTCCTGGTTCCCCCACTTTCGACTCCTAAAATCTATTTTCTACACAGATTTGAAACTGTGACTCTGATAATCTGACATCCCTTCTCACTACCATCCTGTTGAATTCTCATCAGACATAAACTCCTACGTAGCACTTATGTGTGTTATTTTTTGTAGTGTAATAATTAGATTATGGGACCTGGGGTCAGAATTCTTGAATTTGAATATAGACTCTACTGCCAGTCTTTAGCAAATTACTAAATCTCTCTGAATCTCAATGACCTTGTCTGTAAATGGGCATAATAGTACTATCTCATAAGGTTGTGTTTTTTTGAGAATTTAGGTATTTGACATGGAGCATTTGAACTGGCATTTTCTACTTCTCATCTCATAATTTTTAATGAACAATGGAATGAGCTTGTAATAGTACTCAATGCGGGTTAAATATTGATGGCAATTTTGAAGTTGATGCTTCCTCCACCAGCCTGTGAGTTTCATGAGGACAGGGACTGAATTCCTCTTGTTTATTCTGTATCCATGGCTAACTATAGTGTTAGCCCTTATGGGGAGATTAGTAAGTAAATGATAGATAAAAGAAAGAAAGAATGAATGAATCTTATGAAAATTGTGGTCTACACTTATTCTCAACTGGGTTTTCTCCTTTTGATCTTTTCTTTCCCATCTCTTTATATATTTACCTACATTTGCCTAAGAAATGTAAATACCTTCCTTCAGAATCCATTCCTAATATTGAGTCCATCATCTCTTCATGCCCATATCCTCCTCTGCTTTTCTTTTTACCTGAAAGCCAGACCACTGGCAGCTGTTCATTTTTAGTACAAAAGCAAACTAAATCTACCTTTGAACTTTTAAAGCATCTCTCATGTTCTCCTCACATTAATTTATTGCTTTAAGTGTTATATCATTTATTTCTTTATCATTAAGTAGTACTTGGAAGGAGGGGTAAAAGTATGAAGGGGAAGAGAAAGTATGAAATATATATCTAAATATGCACATATACACTTATACATACATATACATATACCCACATAGATAGGTTCTTCCATCCTAGGAACTAGCTGTGGAACGTCAAGCAAAGAGGAAGTCCATGGGTGCCTACCAAGAATCTCTTTTGATCCTGAAGTTACTGTCCATTTCTAAGTGAACTTTGCAGTCATTAATGCTCCTGATGAAATATATGTGGCTCTCAGCCTTTTGGGAACTTAGATTTGCTCTTCGTGGTCTCCTTGGAGTTGTGTGTAGCTTTTTTGGGGTTCTGGCCAGTGAATTATAGGTAGTGATGTTGTATATGACTTCCAGTCTAAATAATTTAATTGCTAGTCTGAGGCCCCCCAGGGGTCTTTTTCTCTCTAGCATGGTGACTAGCATTATTAGAGATGGTGGCTGTTCCAATAGGCCAGGTCCCTGAATGGCTACAATGAGCAGAGCCCTTAGCTAATTTCTGATAGGCACTTAGTGTATGTAAGAAATAAACTATTGTTGTGTTGTGACACTGAAATTTGGAGTCTTTGTTATTGCAGCATAACCTCACCTAGCCTGATGAGTGAGGTTAAATTGAACTTTCTCAACAAAAATGCCATTTTCTACTTACCTTGTTTATTTTGCAATGAAAAGAATATAAATGAGAACATACCCTGTGCTCCAAAACACAATGAACTTTGAAGTCTCAATCTCTGCCATCATATTTTGCATATAAACTCTCAGTGGAAGAACATACATATGGTCATAGTGGTCCTTTTGTTGCTGGGACTACATATGGAAGATCCTGGAATTTCAGGATAGAATCTAAGCCTCTCATTCAAAAAAATGTTTTACCTGTGGAAAAACTGAGATAGGAATACAAGACACTGAGCTAGAAATGAATTTTCTTTCCAATATTTAAGGCTAATATTGATCTTAAAAATAAACAAATGGAGTAAGGACATGTGTCCATGGTGTCAAATTATTCATTTAGTTTGGTTAAAATAAAATCTAGTCAGTCTATATACCTGATACTAGGTAGAGAAATAGTCTGGTTAACTGATTGACCAGATCCCTCTGTGTCACATAGCTATGGTCTGGGGAAAAAATAACTGTGATGTTTCTGTGCTTTGTTTTATTTTTTAGGTGAGGCCAAAGCTTTCGCAGAAAGTAGACTAATGGTCTCAATTTGTGGAGCAGTGAGAAAGTACACTATTCTCCAAGGAAGAGGAGACACAAACTTCCTTTTAGCCTTTTAGGGATTGTCCCCTATGGTCAAACTTATCAGACACTGTCTGAGAGAATGACCTATCTATGTCACCCATGCAGTTAGAAGGAGGAGAGTGTGGAGGAAAGAAAAGAAGAGAAAAGAAAAGGACAGAAACACCACTGACTCCATTCGACTGTGTAGACCTTAAAGCAAAGCTGGTTTTGAATTGAGACTTTGAGGAGAGAACACATTTTGCCAGTGTTCTGAATTGCTTTCCTTCTCTTAACTGGTATGGGTTTGGAAATATTTTTTTAACTTGTTTAAAAAGAAGGGCCAATCTACTGGCTGCTAGTGACACTAATTAATTGCATTTCACAGCATTGGTAAAACTGTCAATTCTATTACTCTCTCATTCATGCCAGGTCCAACATTTTCTACAGAATCTTTTGTGTAGCGTTTAGAACTTAGAGAAAAAACAAATAAACTGAAAAAGGGACATATGTTTATTCAAGTATTTAAAAATAATTATTGTTTTACAGAATAAAATATAGGAATAATCAACTCTTGTGCTACAGAGAGAGACCTGGTAACTCTAGTTACCTCACTGAATATATTCAAGTTTTTGTAGTCATTAAAGTTTCATATGGTTAGCCTTGATAGCATGTATCATAGTTGTATTTTATATTCCATTAAATAAGTAATCACTATCTGTTTTGATACTTAAATGTAGATTCAATGAGGGCAGGGGTTATATATTATTTTTCTCACCCAACATATAGTACAGACCTGGCACAAAATAAATATGTAGAACAAATTTACTGAAAAGAAAACATATTTCAGAGTCTGCTATTCTCTATACTAACTGTTGCAGGTTCCACTGTTGTTAATATTTTGCCCAAGATACCCAAGTTCTTGAAAAGGAACTATTTTCGCTTTAATCAGTTTATATTCCTGATATTCTTACCTTAGTTATTTCCCAGAGCTACTGTTCTGCTTCTATCATTTATTCCAAGCATATACAAAGGGCCCCTTTCATTACTTTTGGTTTGAATTGATTTCCTTTCAATCTGTTTTTCTCAGTGAGTCAGAGATGTCAGTTCTGCCTCAAACTTTATGATCAGTTTATAAATATTGGGATTTTTAAAGATTTTTACCTTATTTACATACACATAAATATTTATTAAGAAAACACCAATATTTACTCTTCTCTTTGCAAAAAGGAAGTTAAAAACAAATTTACCTTTCCTTGAATGGACAGATAACTATGGTGTATGAGATATGAGGAAATACGCCTTTTTAGTTATATATATATATATATGTGTGTGTGTGTGTGTGTGTGTGTATATATATCCTTCCCCCTTCCTGCCCCTTTCCCCAGTCACATGGCTCTCCCATACTAGACCTGGTGAGTAGTAGCAATGTGTGCAAAGAGCTTCTCAAAAGGTAATGACAAGCATCCTTCCAAATACCCCTGCCCTTTCTACCCTCAACCCCCCATTTTTGAGAGCCAATGTTTGTGAGCTTTTATTTAGATAATAGAAGCAAATTTAGTGATGTAGTCCTGAAAGACATCACTGAATAGAAAAATTGCTCACTTTAGTTTTCAACCAGTTTTGTCCTGAATAATTGTGGTTACTTGTTGGGGGCTGCAGACACACGGTTGTTTTTCCCCAAATTAATGGCTGATGTAGAATAAACATTCAGCCTGCTTCCAAAATCCGTCATTATCCTCTGCTTCTTGAGATATGTCAGTAGCTCATAGACCTTGCATTTAGGATTGTTGGGAAGGAATGGAACATTATAAATTATTAGCTAGTGTAGGTAGTGAGGAAGGAGAAATAGGACTCTTAAGATGAATCGCTGTGAAGCTGGTTTCTACTAATAAGATAAAGGAGCACATGGAAAAGGAAAACAACGGGTGTTTATAAGAGAGTGGTAGGCTGAATTCATTTTTAGAATATTAAATTTAAGACTAGGGAAAATCCAGGTGGACACATTTAGAGGGAAGTGAGAAATTCAGGTCTACATTTCAACAGAGAGACTATGACTGGCAGCAGCAGCTCAGGCAATTCACTGCATTGAAATGGAGTTTAAAAATATGGGAGTGAATAAACTTGTCCAGAGAAAGCACATAGGCAGGCCTGCCTCTAGTTT
>PVKY010015265.1:0-10255 GCA_004027775.1 Bradypus variegatus | reverse complement strand
AAAAAAAAAAGAATTTCCCAGAAACCATCCCTAGGGAAGCTTACACACTGGAATTATTAGTAAAAAAGTTTAAATCAACTGTCTTAGATTCAACAAGCTAAAGGAATCCATATGCCAAAAAAAAAAAAAGGAAATTAGAAAAATGTCTGACTAAAATAAAGGAATGGAAATTATAAAAAGGAACCAAACAGAAATTGTGGAGCTGAAAAGTACAGTAATTGAAATGAAAAACTCATTAGATGGTTCAGCAGCAGATTTGAATGGGCAGAAGAAAGGATCAGCAAACTTGAATACAAGACAATTGAAATGATCCAGTGTGAGAAGCAAAAAGAAAAAATAATGAAAAATGATCAGGGGCCTGTGGGAGACCATCAAGCGTGCCAACACATGCACCACTGGAGTCCCAGAAGGGCCAGCAAGAGGGAGAAAAGCAGAAAAAGTATTTGAAGAAATAATGGCCCCAAATGCCCCAGATCTGATGAAAGACACAAATATACACTCCAAGCAGGGTGGACTTCGAGAGATCTGCACTAAGACATGTTAGAGAGAAACTGTGAAATCCGAGGACAAAGAGAAGAGTTTGAAAGCAGCAACAGAGAAGTGACTTGTCACATGCAAAGGATCCACAACAGGGTTAATAGATTTCTCATCAGAAACCGAGGGGACCAGAAAATGGTGGATGACATATTTAAAGTCCTTAAAGAAAAAAAAAAGGTCAACCACAAATTCTATATCCAGCAAAATTACCCTTCAAAAATGAAGGAGAGATTAAGACATTCATAGATAAACAAAACCTTAAGAAACCTGCCCCACAAGAAATGCTAAAGGGAGTCCTTCAGGCTGATACAGAAGGACACTAGACAGTATCTTGAAGCCAAAAAAGAAAGACTATTGGTAAAGGTAACCACATGGGTAACTATGAAATCCCGAATTAGTGTACTTTGAGTGTGTAACTGCTTTTTCCCTCATATCATTTAAAAGACGAATGTGTAAAATAAGTTTAAAAATCTGTGTTAATCAATGCAAACCTGAGCCTATAGTTAGCAGTACATTGTAATATCCTTCCATTGATTGTAACAAAGGCAATGTACCAAAACTAGATGTCTATTAGAGGGGGATATAAGGGAGTGGTATGCGATTCTTGGTAGTAGTGTTGTTGTCTGATCTTTTTATTGTATTTTTTTGTTTTTTCTTTTATTTTTATATGCTTATTTTAATTTTGTTTTGGAGTAATGAATGTGTTCAAGGGCTGAATGCACAACTATATGATGATACTGTGAACAACTGATTGTACACTGTGGATGATTATATGGCATATGAATATTTCTCTATAAAATTTCAGAGGAAGAAAAATAAACAGGAATACAAGTGCTGGAGAAAACGTGGAGAGAGGGATATATCTATTCAGCTTTGGCAGGGAAATAGAATGGTGCAGCCCACCTGGAGGCGAGTGTGGTGGTTCCACAAGAAGCTAAGTATGTGGTTGCCATAAGGTCCTGCAACCTCATTACTGGGTATATACTTGGAAGAGCTGAGAGCAGTGACACAGATGGACATTTGCACACTGGTGTTTATGGCATCAGTATTCACGATTCACAATGGATGGAGGTGGCCTAAGGGTACGTCTACTGATGAACAGAATGGTGAACTGTGGTGTCTGCATACAGTAGAGTCCTGAGTGGCTACAAGAAGAAATGAAGTTGTGAGGTGTGCAACTAAGTGAATGGACCTTGAGAACAGCATTTTGAGTGAAATAAGCCAGAACAAAAACACAAACATATGGCCTCACTAATATGAACTAACTATAATGTGCAAACTCTGAGAATTGAATCTTAGAGCACAGCTTATCAGGGGAATACTTACAATAAAGATCCCTAGATTATAGCCCTTAGAGCAGCCACATCTTTTCCTGAGTTGCAATGTTCATCTCTCAACTCTGAGATGCTGAGCTCTTTCTGTATAACCTGGTCGGTCCCTGGAACTTCAGAGATCTGTGTGACACCTGAGACTCGGAGCCAGAGTTCAACAGCTATGAATGTCAGTATTACCTCTTACAGCAACTGTTTAAAAAGCTGAAAAAGAGTTCAGACTTCAATTAGAGACATGAATGAAGCAGATCTGGTTAGGACTAAGGCAAATCAGGCCAAAGGGTAAAGGACAATATTGACTGTGTTTTAAAACTTCAACTTCTGTGTGAGATCAAAGTAAGAGATGTTTATTAGGTGCAAAATCTATATTTTCTGTAGCATGCTGTATAATTAAACTTGTATTTTCAGTTTATTCAAACACCATAATTGCACGGAACCTTGAATAGGAAGTAAGATCTGGTTGGTTTGTACAGGTTAGTGTGAAGCCCCGATGCATCCCACAGTAATTTGGGCGGAGAATAAAAAAGTATTTGCAAAGCTCCATGGAGAGACTGGGGGAAAATGTGGAAATGTTAAACTTCCCCACCTGGGGAATTCCTGATAGTCTCACAAGCATTGGGGGCTACCAATTTAGAAGGTTGAACCCTCAATCTTGGGACTTGCCCTTATGAATCTTGTTACTGCAAAGGAGAAGCTAAACCTACTGATGATTGTGCCTGAGAGTCACCCCCAGAGAACCTCTTTTGTTGCTCAAATGTGGCCTCTCTCTAAGCCTACTCAGCAGGTAAATTCACTGCCCTCCCCAACTACATGGGACATGACTCCCAGGGATAAAGCCTAGACACAGCATCCTGGGACGGATAAAATCTTGACTAAAAGGGGGATACAAAGTGAAACAAAGTTTCAGTGGCTGAGAGATTTCAAATGGAGTTGAGAGGTCATTCTGGAGGTTATTCTTATATGTTATATAGATATCCCTTTTTAGTTTTCAGTGTATTGGAACAGCTAGAAGGAAATACCTCAAACTGTTGAACTATAACCCAGTAGCCTTGATTCTAGAAGACGACTGTATAACTGTGCAGCTTACATGGTATGACTGCGTGATTGTGAAAACTTTGTGGCTCACACTCCCTTTATCTAGTGTATGGACAGATGAGTAGAAAAATGGGGACAAAAATTAAATGAATAATAGGAGGGATAGGTGGATGGGATGTTTTTGGTGTTCTTTTTTACTTGTATTTTTATTCTTTCTTTTTTTTGGAGTAATGAAAATGTTCAAAAATTGTGGTGATGAATGCAGAACTGTATGATGGTACTGTGAACAATTGATTGTACACTATGGATGATTGTATGGTATGTGAATGTATCTCAACAAACTTGAATTAAAAACAAAACAAAACCAATCTATGTTAGTGGGCATGCAATGTATAAAGGTGTAATCTGAGATAATGACAATGTAAAGGGGGAGATATGGAGATGGAAAGTTTGTATATTACAGAACTAGGCTGTTATTGGTTTAAGATGTTAATTAATTGTAATTACAAAGGTTAACTGAGAAAATAACTTTAAAAATATAAAGAAAAGGAAAGAGGAAGGGAATCAAAATGGTGCACTACAAAAAAAAAAAAAACTGAGTACAAAAAAGGCAGTTATAGAGTAATTGAGGACCAGAAGTCATACATGACATGCAGAAGACAAATAGCTAATGACAGAAGTAAATCCTTCTTTCTCAGTTATTACCTTGAATGTCAATGGTTAAGTTAAACTCCCTTGTTAAAAGGCAGAGATTGGCAGATTGGATGAAAAAGCATGGTCAAGTCTCTACAACAGATTCATTTTAGGTACAAAGAGGTTGAAAGTAAAAGGGTGGGAAAAGATATTCCATACAAAGAGTAATCAAAAGAGAGTTGGAGTAGCTGTATTGTCATCAGACAAAATGGACTTTAAGTCAAAAAATATTTCAAGAGACAGAAAGGATATTATATATTGGCAGAAGTTTCAATCCATCAAGAATATATAATGATTATGAACATGTATGCAGCTCATGACAGAGCCACAAAGTATAGGCAGCAAAAATTGACAGAATTGAAAGTAGAAATAGTTCTACAATAATAGTTGAAGACTTCAATACTCCACTTTCAATAATTAATAGAACATCTAGACAGAAGATCAGTAAGGAAATGGAGGACTTAAACAAGACAACCAACCAGACCTAATGGACGTGTGTAGAACACCACCCAACAACAGTAGAATAGTCATTCTTCTTGAGTGCACTTGGAACATTTTCCAGGATAGACCATATGTTAGGCCACAAATCAAACCTTAATACGTTAAAAAATATTGAAATTGTACAAAGCATCTTCTCAGACCACAATGAAATAAAGCTAAAAATAATTAACAGAAGGAAACTTGAAAATTTACAAATATGTGGTAATTAAACAACATACTATTAAACAACCAGTGGGTCAAAGAAGAAATCACAAGGGAAATAAGGAAATGTCTTGAGATGAATGAAAACAAAAACAAAACATGTCAAAACTGATCAGATGCAGTGAAGGCTGTGCTCAAAGGGAAATTTATAGCACTAAAATGCCTACATTAAAAAAGAAGAAAGATCACAACTCAAGAACCCAACAACCCAGCTAAAGAAACTAGAACAAGAAGACTAAAGTAAACCCAAAGTTAGTAGAAAGAAGGAAATAGTAAAGATTACAGCATAGATGAATGAAAGAGAATAAACAAAGAGAATCAACAATCTTTTTGAAAAGATCAGTAAAACCAACAAACTTTTAGCCAGACTGAAAAAAAGACACAAATAACTAAAATCAGGAATGAAAAGGAGGCCATTACTACTTACCTTACAGAAATAAAAAGGATTATAAGAAGGTACTATGAACAATTATATGCCAATAAATTAGAAAACCCAGATGAAATGGGTAAATTCCTAAAGCATACAAATTACCTAATTTGACACAGAAGAAATAGAAAAGTTCAACAAATAAAGAGATTGAATCTGTAATTAAAAACCTCCTGACAAAGAAAAATCCTGGACTGGATGGCCTCATTGCTAAATTCTAATAAACATTTAAAGAAGATTTAGTACCAATTCTTCTGAAACTCTCCCAAAAAGAAAAGAGGAAGGAAGAATTACTTCCTGACTCATTCTATGAGACCAGCGTTACCCTGAAACCAAAGCCAGATAAAGACAGCACAAGAAAAGAAAATTACAGACCAATATCCCTTATGAATATAGATGCACAAATCCTCAACAAAATACTAGAAAACCCAATCCAACAGTATATTAAAAGTATTAAATACCATGACCAAGTGGGCTTTATTCCAAGAATGCAAGGATGGTTCAACATAAGGAAATTAATCAATATAATATACCACCATATAAAGAAAACAATATGATAATCTCAGTTGATTCAGAAAAGGCAGTTGACAAAATCCAACTTTGTTGTTCATAATAAAAAGAATCACAAAACTCGGAATAGAAGGAATCTACTCAACACAGTAAAGGGCATTTACGTAAAACCCACAACAAATGTCATACTCAGTGGTGAAAGACTGAAAGCTTTCCTCCTGAGATCGGGAACAAGACAAGGATGCCTGCAGTCACCATTATTATTTAACATGGTCCTGGGAATTCTAGCTAGAGCAAGCAGGCAAGAGCAAGAAATAAAACCATCCAAATTGGAAAGGAAGAAGTCAAATTATCCCTATTCGCAGATGGTATGATCCTAAAAGAATCCCCAAGAAAGATACTAAAAGTAATAAATGAATTCAGCCAAGTTTCAGGATATAAGGTAAACATGCAGAAGTCTTTTGGGTTTCTACACACCAGTAATGAGCAACCTGAAATGGAAACCAAGAAAATGATTCCGTTTACAATAGCACTGAAAAGAGCAAAATACCTAGGAATAAATTAAACCAATGAGGGGAAAGACTCGTATGCCGAAGCTACAAAACATCTCTGAAAGAAATTAAAGAAGACCTAAGTAAATAGAGAGACATCCCAAGTTCATGGATTGGAAGAACTAATATTAAGATTTAATACTACCTAAAGCAACCTACAAATTCAATGCAAGCCCTATGAAAATTCCAGAAGCCTTTTTTTTTTGTAGAATTGGAAAAGCTGATCCTCAAATTCATATGGAATTGCAAGGGGTCTCAAGTAGCCAAACAATCCTGAAAAAGAAGAACAAAGTTGGAGTACTGACATGTCCTTACTTCAAGACTGACTATAAAGCTACGGTACTTAAAACTGTGTCTTGGCATAAGGATGGACACTGTAGACCAATGGAATAGAATTGAGAGTCCAGTGTTGAATCCATACATCGATAGCCAGTTAATTTTCAGCAAGCCTGCCAAGACTGCGTGACAGGGAAAGATTAGTCTCTTCACCAAATGGTGCCGGGAACTGGAAATCCACATGCAAAAATTAATTTGAAATGTATCAACAGTCTAAATATAAGAACTAGTACTATAAAACTCTTATAAGAAAACAGGGAAATATCTTCAGGACCTCATAGTGGGCAAAGACTTTTTAGATTTTACACCAAAAGCACAAGCAACAAAAGAAAAAATAGACAAAATAGACTTCATCAAAATTAAAATCTTTTGTGCATCAAAGGATAGTACCAAAAAAGTGAAAAGACAACCTACAGAATGGGAGAAAATATTTGGAAATCATGTCTGGCCAGCATTTAATATCCAGAAAATGAGGAACTCGTACAATTCAATGACAAAAGACAAACAACCCATTTTAATAATGGGCTGAAGATTCAAATACATTTCTCCAAAGATGTTCAGATGGCCAATAGTACATGAAAAGATGCTCAGCATCATCAGCCATTAGAGAAATGCAGATTAAAAGTACAGTGAGACACCACGTCACACCCGGTCGGATGGCGGATTTAAATGCTGAGAAGAGCAAGGGCTGGAGACGATGTAGGGAAGTGGGACCCTCCTACGTCACTGGTGGGGATGTAAAAGGGTGCAATGCAGCCTCTGTGGAAATGGTTTGGTGGTTACTTGTAAAATTAAACACCAAATGACCGTATGGCCTGGTGACCCCACTCCTACGCATATACTGAAAAGAACTGAGAGCAGGGGCTCGGACTGGCATTTGTTCTGCAGTGTTCATTGCAGCCTTATTCACAGTTGCCAAAAGGTAGAAGCACCCAAGTGTCCGTCAGCAGATGAGGGATAAACGAAATGGGGTCCGTGCATGCAGTGGAGTGGAGTGGAGTGCTGGAACATACTATGTTTTATTTATCCCTTCATCTGAAGATGGACATTTGGGTTTTTTTACTGTAAATAATGCTGGCCATGCACCCAGTGCGGGGTGCCCACCAGCAGGCGTTCCAGAACCATCCGTGGTGCTGCACTTCGAGTCACGCTCACAGCCCACCCGCCAATGAGGAGGGGACCCGAGAGAAGGGCCCAGGGAGGGGGCTGCCAACCCAGGACCTCTAGGTGAGCACATCCCAGGAGAGCCTGAGGGGACCCTCTGAGGAAGCCCTGAGCCTCTCACAGGCCAAAGAAAATTTTACCCTCAGCTTCTCGTGTAGGATTCCGTGGGCTCGAGGCCCCCAAAATGCAGGAGTTTTTAAAATTTAGGTGTGGCTTTCCGTCTTAGGGTCCTCGGGCTGCTGCAGCAACGTGCCCAGACTCTGGCTTCAGTGACGGGTGTGTGCCCTTGCGCAGTCCTGGGGACCGGAAGCCAGAGTCAGTGTGGCTGGGCCCGCCTACTCGGGAACCAGGCAGAGGGTCCTTCCTGGCCTCGCCAGCGCCTGTGGCAGCCACCTCGGCGTGGGCACACATCTCTCATCCTGCCTGCGTCTTCACGCTACTGTCCTCTCTCCATGGCCGCGTCCCGACCTCCACCTTCTTGTCAGGACGCCGTCCCGCGGACCGGGCCCTCTGCTCCAGGGTGGCCTCTTCTGAAGCAGTCACATCTTCAGAGACCCTCGGGACGGGGGCAAGGGCCTGGACCTGGCTTCTGGGAGACCCAGGGCTCCCCATAACGCTTGTCTGTGGTAGAGTACACAGACCTTCAGCGTGCAGCTTGGCAGATTTCGACGCACACCTGCGACATCCACGGCCCTCGGAGGCTCCTGTGTGTCCCTGACCAGCCGACCCACCCAGAGGCAGCCGCTGTTGTGACGTCTGTCACCGTGACTTTGCCTCGCATGTCTGGAGTGTCCTGTGAATGGACTTGTCCCCGTATGGTGGTCCGTGTCCAGGTCCTCTGGCTCAACCCCGTGTCCCCAAGACTCACCCATGGGGTTTATAGGGTGTGGTTTGCTTCATTTCACTCTTTACATGGCCCCAATGCGCATCTGTCTGGACGGATGTGTTTGCCCCATCGTCGGTGGACAGCGGGGTCACCTGGACTGTCGTGCACACCCCGCTGCCATACCGTCCTCATCTCTGCTCACTCATTGCCTCTGGAGATGTGCCCAGGAGCAGATGCCAGGCCGAGCCACGTGGCTTTGGGTTCGACATCTGCTTGGGAATAGACTATATTTGGGGCCTGATGTAGGGGACGTGGCAGTGAGCAGCCACCCCCTCTGCAGAGTCCCTGCTCTCACGAGCACCCACTCTGGTTGTTGCTGTTGAGATGGCTGTTGTGAGGCCCACAGGAGCCCCATCTCCCTGTCCACCACACCCGTGGCTGAGCCCTCTCTGCAGCACAATTCACCAAGCCATGACCCTTTCAGGGGTGTTTCTGGGCCTGGATCTCTACAGCCCACCAGAGGGGGATTGGCTGCGGCCTTGACTCACTCCCCTACCTTCAGCCCCACCATAGCAGATGTTCCATGGCATCACCAAGTCACGGAGCCGGGCCACGAGCCCACGTGCAGGGGACAGAGGGTGTCAGGCCCTGGGAGGAGGCACTGGGTGGAGGTGGGGAGTCCCGTGCCGGCCAAAGGGAGCGGGACAAAGAGCCACAGTGGACAGAGCGCTGCCGTCCCTGGGGAGCCCAGTGGAGCTGACACACCTGGCCCCCATCCTGCACCTGTCCCCGGCAGCGGCCCTTTCTCAAGCTGACTTGACTGTTCCTCTGCTCTTTGCAGTGGAAACAACAACCTCAGGTGCCACTGACTCCAGTGGCCCCCGGCACTCGGACCTGCACCCACGGTCACCCCCTCTGTTTCAGTGACACCTTACCTTTCAGACTCTAACTCCTTTCTTGACAACCCACCTCCCAATTTTAAGTTATCCAGAGTCCCAAGTAAGCAGGAAGCCATTTTCCTTGCAAATCTTATATGAACATAATTTTGTATAAGATGTAAACCAATAAACTAAAGGCCAGCCATATATACAGCAGTAACACTGTAAAAACCAAGCAATGTAAGAGACAAAGGTAAAAGGAAAATAAAATAGAAGTAAGATGTAAGTTATTTTCTCCACATAAATAACGTTCAAGAGAAATAATAAAGATTACTTCTAGAACTTTTAATTTATTTGGGAGGACATTATTTAATTGCAGTAAAATAAGAGGAGGTAAGTTTAGCCAGAGTTTCACATGGTCAGGATTAAATTAGTTCCTCAAGAAAGACACAATAAGCAAGTGTAATTTTATAGGATTTTTAAGATTCTGAAGACATGCCAGAATTTCTTTTTATTTGATTCCCAAAGATCGTATCTGAAAAGAGGCAAATGATCTTGAAAGCACTTTGTCCTTCTGAAATCCTGTCAGGTAGAACACCATGCAGCCATGAAAGGAGCGAACTATTGATATGTGACACTACTTAGCAGGACCCCAAGGGCACTGGCCGAGAAGAGGCCAGCCCCAAAGGCCACAGGCTGTGGTTCCATGTATACAACATTCTTGAAATGGCTGAATTACAGAAATGGAGGACGTATCAGTGGTCGCCAGGGCTTGGGGAGCAAGGTGGGGAGACAGGGAGGAGATGTGGCTGTAAAAGCCCAGCGTGGGGGACTGTCCTATGTTGGTCTATGGTAGTGGCTACACACACGAGCACAGCTAGACACACAAACATGAATAACTGCAAAGAGCCAAATACACAAATGAGTACAAGTAAAGCTGAGGTAGTCAAAATAAGACTGGTAGATTGTATCGTCAGTATCCTGGTTGTGATACTGTACTGTAGATTTAAAAAAATTTATTGTAGGAACATACATGTAACATAAAATTTACCGTTTTAGCCATTTTAAAAGTACAATTCAGTAGCAGTAATTACATTCACAATATTGTGCCACCATCACCAACATCCATGACAAAAACATTTTCCTCTCCCAAAAGGAAACTTCACCCACTAAGTAGTGACTCCCCTTTCTTCCACTCCCTCACCCCCAGGTAACCACTGACCTTCCTTCTGCGTCTATGGAGTCACCTGTTCTGGGCACTTCAC
>PVKY010015264.1:0-10246 GCA_004027775.1 Bradypus variegatus | reverse complement strand
AGTTGGTTTAAAATGATTTTCTTTCCCCAACCATTCAAAAATTTCCAAACTAAGTTAGCCACTGAGTGTGAGCCAGGAATTCCAAGTGAAAAGGTCAGATTAAGGTAAATTCTTTGTTCAGTATCGCTGCTGTGACTTCAGAAAAAAATTATGAGAGCTCTTGTGGAATTGAAATTTCTATTTAATGAAGAAGTGTATTATTTTTTGTTTGAGGTTTGATTTATTTGGAAACTTAAAAAGAATGCTTTATTTTTGTTGTTAATACCATCCCAGTCACATATCATATTTCAAAATATCTAAAATGTTGTCTCTAAGTTGGTGATTTATGGATTACAGTGCTAATCGAACAGGTCTGTATTTGAACTTGATTGACAGAGAAGCATTCTGTGGTCACATAATGACTAGAGAGGGCAAGCATTTTCAGAAAATCATCTGATTGGGTTTTCCAGAATCTTGACTAAAATGTTCAGAACATATCAAATTTGTCACTGATCCTTCTATATTTCTTTTGAAATTTATTATTTAAGCCTATTACTAAACCTTTATAAAAGTATATTTGGCAAGTACACCAAAGAAACCAGCTCATAAAAGATTATGATCATTAATGAACTGCAAACCTCATCTTTTGAAAACAGAGTTGTTGTTTTGTAAATATTTGTGTTTATAAATGTACAGCAGAGTAAGAGTGTTTTTTAGATTATTTAATTCCCATATTTCTAAACTATTTACTACAGAATAATCCATACTTGTTAGTTTGGAAGACTTGACTGTTTTGTTTTTTAATTCATTATCAGTCATGCTTGGAACAGCATTTCTACTAGAGAATTCAGTGTTCTGGCAGTAGCAAGAGTACACAGCTGCAGCACAAGGGAGACTAGCGTGATTTGTCAGATGCACACCCTACGAGACAAGAGTGTGTAGTTTAATTATCAGAGTGGACCAGATGAAAATTGAGGTTCTAACTTTCCTGCAAAATTGCTCATTAGCCCAGAATGTGATCGCAATGACATTTGCCCACAAATTTAGCTTTCATGTAACTCCTAGTGTGTTATTATCATAACGTATTTTGTTCTTCCTTTGTAATGTATGTTTTGCTTTGGGTCAATTTGAATTAAAAAAAAATTTAATCTGGTTTAAAACATGCTGGAATGGTGTTTTATTTCTAGTTTGTCCTAACTTTTTTAATCTTTACAGCTACTTGGTGAAAGGGAACAAAAAATCTTTTCTTCATTCATTAGCATTTTAATTTTTGATTATAGGGAATTGTGGGAGAATGGGGTCCAGAAAACATCACCACTTTGGATAGTCATCAGAGAAGCCAGTTGTTAACCTCAGGTTTCTGGGGTTTTTTTTGTTTTTTTTTTTTAAGGCATTCTGCAAATACCAATCAACAAAAGACCATTGCGCTCTTGAGACAACTCAATGTTGATCCTGCCCTGAGCCATTTGTGCAGTCCTCACCTCCTGCCTCATGCATTCCATACCTTGACTGAAGTCGGGGTTTGAATCACAGGGTTTCTTAACACAGAAGAGTAAATGTAGTCAGAGCAATGACTTGGAGGTAGTTTATTAGCCTGCAGGAGATAGAAGCAAAATAACTTTAAGTTTATACTTCCTGTATATAACATAAACACAGCTTGCTTTGGGAGAGACCTCAGGATAATATTGATGACGACGTGTTAAGAGAAAGGGAGGACAGACCAACACCCCATGCAGAAATCCCACATTTTGGAACTTTTAACCTTGTCCCTGGTTTGGCACAAATGAAGGCCTAGGATGGGACATTTGAAACGGTTTCTAACGATCAGCAGGGGTGTTCAGACTTGAAAAATAGCTGTGTTGCTTGGAAATCTTGAGGTCATTCCTTTTCCAACATGATTTAAGTAGTGTATTGTTTTTTCAGCTGCAAGACAGTTTACAAAACTGCTTTACTAGCTATTGACAAAACAGATTAGCTACTTGATAAAAAAAAATTTCCATATCTCATGTAGTTCAGTATCAAGGATGAAAGAAAACAGACTTGCATTATCTGTCTGTAGTGAGTAACTACGTGTAATTCTATGTCCTCCTAATTGTGAGAAGTGAGGTTTTACAAATCTTGATGTTAAAATTTATATTCGCTAAATACCAGTAAAGATTTTAAACATTCACCGCCAGATTCTGAGGTAGGTCTGAGTTACCGTAGACTATTAGGATCCAAAGATAATTTTTCTTTATTCTATCATTAGCTATTCTTCTGGTACCCGCTGGGTTTCTTAAGTCTTAGATAATGAAAACAAGGGTCATCCAGCATATGCCACTTTTCAGTCCCGTGTCTTTCCCTATACATTGGTAAATGGTGTTCAGTGTTTTGTCATACATTTCTTGGAACATCTTGGTGCATTTTATAGATATTTCTTTTATCTTCCAGAAGAACTCTATGATTCTCAGCAGTTAATATTCTACATCACATGTGAAAAGATGGGGGCAATTTGCATGTGGTCCTGTGAGAGACCATTGGTGTGGGAATAAAACCCGAGCTCCTGGCCTTGTTGCTGCAATGCTGATCTCTTGTAGTCCATGGGCCTGTCTTAAACAGAAGTATTCAGATGTGTTCCTAGTTTTTCATTCAGCTATGTCCTTAGATCCTTATCTTAGATCAATTGAGAATCCCACAAGCTAAGTTATCTGTCATTTCCAAGACCCATTAAGTTAAAGAAAATAGTTTCTCTTCTGTTGCAGATATGGCCTTTGTTTAAAGAAATCATGTAATTGTTTCTAAATATAATTTAAATTAAATCTTGGTTAGTTGCAAATGTACTTTTAATTAGGAAACTTTTAATTTAATAGAATTTCTTTTGTATTATATTAAATAGACATGAAGTGATTCACTTTTCTGTGAAATGGTATTTTATGAATCAGAAAAGGGGTGGCTGAATTTGGACAATGGGATTCAGCTGAAGTTGAGAAATCAGGTTTTATGATGAGTAGACTGACCCTTTGTGACTGACACAGAGGTAATCCAGCTGCAGATATTTCCTATTTTATCTGGCAAATGCAGTCATATTTTTCTTGTTGCATATTTTTCTTGACCTAGCATTGCTTTTCTTCCTCTCCGATAGTTTTCAGTAAGTTCACTACTCAGTTTTCTTTTTCTCTACCAGGAAAAAAGAACAGTCATAGGGAATGGACTTACTATACATGACCATTTCAGATTTCTCCAGAGATTTCCTAAATCTCTCTTTTCTTAATTCAGCTTGTTGAACACTTTTGTGAAATACAAGTTTATGCACAAAGTACAAACTCGGCATCACCAAGTCACTTTAGTATCCCTGAAATGAATTCCTGAATTGCTTGCTTTCCTTTGCCCTATCTGGAAGGAGAGATAGCTCAATATCATTTTGGAAGAATGCCCTGGCCACATCCATTTTCCACCTTGGGTAGCACCACAGAGAAGCAAATTGCATTTCTTCCTGGTTTACCTCCAATTTGCCATGAGTCTGCAAGGCTACAATTTCTTTGCGGGCAGACCCTGGGCTGTACTTGCTCAACTTTAAAACCGTATTTGCTGAAAGAATCGAATTACCTTGTCTTTAGCTCCATGTGACAGTAGATTGCCAGCCCATAACTTTGGTCCTTCAAATCTCCAAGGAACCCAGGGACCAAGTAAAGGACAGCATCAGCATTTCCTAGTTCCACATCTCAGGTAAGCATTGTCTTAACTAAGTCTGCCAGCATTGCCTTTTGCTGTTCCTTCTTCCCTCTGTCCTTCCCTCCTCATTCTCGCCCCTGCCCCCACCATAGTCACTCGGCTGGTGGACCCTTGGTCACCTGATGCATTGACACCGGGATGGCAACTTCCAAAGCAGTGGCCCCTTAACTCTGGTTGTGGGGAATTTTATCAGTCGGAAGTCTCCCTCCCTGAGCTCCCACAATGCTGCTAGCCTCCCAAGGGAAGGATTCTGCCTCGAGGCAGGGCACACCCCAGTAAAAGTCTAGCCAGGGCTTCCCATGGCTCACTGGTGTCTCCTGTGCATGACAGCTGTGCCCAGTCCTCAGGGCAGCTGGGTGGGGCCTGAAGCAAGTGGAGCTCCTGGCCCATCACCACCCCACAGCCTCTTCCCCCTGTTCCCCACATACCACACAAACATTAACCATTTTTATATGCTAAGAAAGCACTGGCATGGTGTGTCTTAATTGTCTATTAGCGGTGTCTTCTGGAAACAGATTTTCTTTACCCTTTTCTGTTCTCCATAGCAGCCCTGGAGACTAACACATTGATTTTCTATCCCAGAAGGTACTGTTGGCTCACATCTACAATCAATCTGTAGAGTATTCTGAGGTCCTGTGGTTAAATTGCAATGGACATGCCACTAAGAGGTAGTCATTTCCAACTTCCTTTGAGACCCCACACACAGCAGATTCTGAAAGTAGAGTTCTTTGTTTCCACCCCAGCCTGGCACAAAATATTATGGTTTAGGGCTTGCCACCTGCTGGGGTCTTACTCGGGGGGGGGGGTGACAGTCCCTTGCCTCATACCCATTCTTGATGGGAGAGCCAGCTCTGAGATGGAGAGGGCCAGAAGAAGCACGGCCACAGTCTGATGACAGATTCTGAAGGAGGTACCTGGAGCCTAGAAATGAGGCTGAGGCGGAATCAGGAACAGTTGTGTCCTGACCTCAGAGGCCCTCAAAGAATAGGGGGCAGTGCCTCTCCTGGAACCAGGAGACTGTTGCCACTTGGTCTTGCACTCATTGCGGGCCTGAAGAGAAGCACCTTTGCGGCAACCTGCTCAGAACACTCAACTTTATTCCCCTTTCCTGTTAAATCAGAGTCATCCTGTAAAGTACACATGACAAATGAGTGTCCCCACCTGCTTCCAGTCCCCTGTGGCATTTGTTTTTAGTTAAGTATTGAAATAGAGCCTTAGATGAAAAGGAATGAGGGTCTGATAAAGATGTTTGGGAGGAAACTAGGGCTGTGTCCTTCCCCGTGGAGATGAGTCTAGGCTTGTGGGCACTCTCTGGAGAAGCCAGGTAGGATTGCCTGTAACCAGGAGGGTCTGTGGGATTTTAGCAACGTGGGTTCATCAGGTGTAGAGTCATCAAGTTCATCAGTTGGGTTCATCAAGTCGAGAAAGGCAAGGAGGCAATAGTAGGGTTGATGCTAAGGCTTGAGTATTACCTGATACTTCTGTGGTGGGTAAGAGGCTTCCTCTCCTGCTGCTCACTCCAGTCCCTACCCAGGGACTGGGGTTATAGGGCTGCCTCTTGGGACAGTTTCTCAAAGTCATGCCTAATCAAGTGACAAGAAAGCCGTTTCTCTTGGCCCTGTCAGTGTCCTTTGGAAAGTCCTAGGTTATATGGAGTTCCTCTTCCTGATGGGAAAGCTGGTTTGCATGTCTGCCCACACGTACCATGCTTTAAGCCTCCAAGGGCAGGACCTTGTCTTGGGCATTGAGACCCAACGGCTTGGGACCAGGGCCTGCAGGGAGTCACTGGCTTGACCGCTGTTAGGCAAGTGAGGGAATTGGGGGGACCCTGCCCATAGCCCTGTAACGGGGGAAAAAAAACAGAAGAGAACCAACACTTGGCTTGTTTGAGTGCCTGCCTTGTTCAGCTATTTTGTATTTTTTCTAACTTATTTCTGACTACCACTGTGCAGGGTTAAGGACTGTGACCATATTTATAGATGAAGAGGCTGAAGTGGAGGCTGCTTCCCCACTCCAGCTCTCCCTGTCAGACTCCCTGTACCGCCCCACCCTTCCAGTGACTTCTCACCAGTGAAGGCTTCCACCAGCCTCTGAGCTGGAATTACTCACCCTTCCCTGGGTTCCCACAGACTTCCCTTATTACCTCTATTAAGACACGTCTCAGCCACCCTTGTGTTCTTTGTGTGTACTTGTGTTCCTCAGGGTTCTTATTCAGAACCTGGGAACCCTTCTCAGCTATGTGCAGAATTTTGTACATGCACACATATGACTTTTTCTGGAAAGAGGATCTGTGGCATCCTCGAGTTGTCCAAGGGGTCGGCAGTCCCAGTGATGTTAGAAGCAGCACATTAAGTGACGCATTCCATAGTCACTGAGCAGCTGCCTGCTCTCCGGGGCTCAGCCTGTGTGCTTGGCCTCCCTCCCACATGCAAGGCGTCGAATCAGGCCTGTGTGTGCACACCACCTCCCGCCTCCTGCACCCGCTGAGGCCCCCAGTTGGCCCTGCCTCGGGGTTTGCTCCCTTGTTCCCTACTCTCTCCCCCGCCTTTACATTTCTTCACTTAAAACATGTCTGCACAGGTCTCTAATGTCTGTCGTAAATGATTAGAGTTAAGCTAGAAGGGATCCCAGGATATCCAGCTGCCACATTTTAGTGGACAGAATAGGTTAGAGGGGCTTACACACACTTCTCAGCTATGATGGTGCTGGGGCCAGCTGTGGGCCTCTTAGTTGCCAGTCCACTGTGGTTTCCTTTGCTCAGCTTCTCGCAGGCTCTCATGTTACAACACCCAGCCTGCTTCCTTACGCAGAAAGTTACCTAACTGTTTCATCTGAGGGGGAAAAACAGTTGCCAAGAAAGACTCTGTGCGCTTCCATGGGAAACAGCTGCAAGTTTGCATAGCCGAGATGATGGGCTGGCACATTCCTGCCCATCGGTGTCTCACCTGCCTGGAGCACCCTTGGGAGTGCCCCTATGGACCAGTCTGGGAAAGCCGGCAGCTGAGTTCACAGCTCTCCGTTGCCTCATCATTGGGCCAGGCTGGCTCCCCAGGGTGTTTAACTCCCCTTCGTCTTCTCTTCTGGACACCTTTGTGCATAAAGATAAAAGGACTAGTATATAGGCTCCAGTGCAGAACATCTAAACCTGATATTATACAAGGATCCTAACAATTCCTTTGAGAATTCTGTAGACGCACTTACTCATAAAGCCTATAATTAAGTAACTTTGACTGGCTTCGTGGAAATGCTTGATGTTTAGGAAGTTATTAGGCAATTCAAAAAAGAAAACCAAGATTAACTGATACCATTACTTCCTACTGCATTTAATTTTTTTTTTAATTAAAAAGTGCTTTAATCACCTTCTGTTCTAATGGCTAATAATAAAACACATGCTTAGTAGATCATCTTTGCATGATAATAGGTCAAAATAATCCTCAGGTCAGAGTCTGTCCCCTGAAAACAATATAATAAAGGTCCTGAGGGGAGACCATTTGTCCTAACACAAGTAACCCCAGTTTAATTCTGCACAGTAAGATTGCTTCTGTGACCTTTTACAGACTCCAAACTTGTGTTTGCTACTGAGCATGTTTGCGGAATCCTGGAAAAGTTTAGAAATGATCCAGTTAAGGATCACTTGCTCTTTCGATACATACTTACTGAGTGTCTATGATGCAAGACCTAAATAGTGGCCACATTCAGAAGGAGCCAACAGGGGACAAAGACAGTGGGTCAGGGGTAGCAGGGAGAGGAAAAGCCAGGTTGGTCTGGGGAGACTGTACTATGCAGAAATCAGGGGTGGGGTCCTTGCCAGCTAAGGAGGTCCACTTCCAAGTTCAAAATGTCCCCAGTTCCTGAAGTGTGGAGTTATGAGGCTGTGTATATATTAGGGCAGTGGGGCTCAAACTTAGCATCAGAAACCCCTGGAGGGCTTGTTAAAACAGATCGCCGGGTCCTAGCCCTAAAGTTTTCTGATGCAGTTAAGTCTGGGATGGGGCCTGAGAGTTTGCATTTGTAACAAGGGCCCAGGTGATACTGTCACCATTGGTCTGGGGACCTCACTTAGAGAACTCTTGGGTTAGCGTATTTGGGCTTTCCCATGGCAAACTAGAGAAAGGAAAGAAAGTCAGATGGGAGGGAGGAAGGAAGGGAGGAAGGCACAAAGGTAGAATACGGAGATAGGAAAAGAAAGAAATCCAACAGTAACTATGAGATGTTAGAGAAATCTAACTACTTGTTGACCTTGAGTTGTGAATAAAAATTCTAGTGTTCCTCAGTGCCCAGGTGTAAAAATGAGTCTCCTTATCTTATGGGCCAGCCTTGCCTGCTCCTGTATGTGTTACGGTAACAAAGAATACAAATCTCTCTTGCCACATTACAAGCTGATTGTATGTCTAGGCCTTATCTTTTGCAACTACTTCATTTAAGTTAAGTACAGGAAAAACCAGTAGCCTGTAGTTCTGTTATCCAGCTTTTATTGTTCTCCAGCCTAGTTTAGCAACTCATAAATAGTATGCCTGCTAAACATTAATGACAGCCGTCACCCCGAGTTCCCTCGGGAGGGAGACAGAGATGCTAGCTGTCTCAGCCAGAATGTGTGTTGGCTCTGCCCAGAAAAAGAGGAATTGGCATTGCCCCAAGTCTGATGGCAGATAGGAAACACCTTGCCAGATAGAGCCTTTGCAGTGTTTGCAGCCTGAATTCCCAAGAGCAGCCTAAATGGAACCACAGCACCCACCCATCCTTTGCCAACCCCTTAATGCAGCCTGGAATTCCTGGGAGCCAAGCTAGTGTCACCTTGGTAGGAGGTGAGTGCCCTAGTTGCTGTTGTTCCTGGACCAAGAGCCACTTTGAGAACTACTGACATGGAGAAATCTCTGGATGGGATCTGCCTGCTAAACTGAAGAACCAGTTCTTATCAAAGCAGAAGAACAGGCAACTTGGAGGAAAGGGAATGTCCAGAGTTTCTCCTGGAAGCACATTACTTTCCTACACAACTTCCCTGCCAGTTCCAGGACCTATAACAGTAACATGTAGTGCTCTCAAGACTCCAGTCTAAAGGGACAGGTGGCTGGGGGGAAGCAGGCTAGGACACATGTGGCAGGGACAGTAATGTGTTCCCAAAGGTCTTGGGGGAACTTCCAGAGGGAAATCCAGCCAACCCCTGACTCCAAAGCCTGTTTGGGTGGGTCTCCGGGTGGGTGAGGGTGGTCTGCCCGCCCCACCCCATCAAGTTTCATAGCCGTCTCCAAACAAGCACACGCCGTTCCGTGACATAAGGTAGAGAGATCAGAAACTGTTCATCGGGAAACGGTGCTCAATAAAATGTTTAGGCTCTTTGTTTTAGACTTTGACAGAAATGCTCCTATTCTCCAGTCCCTATTCCCCCTGCCTTGTCTAATTGAATACTTCTCTAAAGGGAAAATGTGCCTAAATTCCTAGCCTGTGGTCCAGGATCACAACCAATTCCTGGCTTGCTACAGTATTGATTGTGTTTGTTTGTGTAGGGTTGGAAGGAGCAAGGTAACTGACAAAAAGATGTCCGGGTCATGAGTAGGTGGGTGTTTGTGCCATTACCTTCCATGCCTTAATTTTGATATGCTTCTTGAGAACAAAAAGAAAAAATTGTCTTCTGGATTCCAGCACATTGCAAACATCCAGTCATGACTTGGAAGTTTTATTTTCTTTGATTTTAGTTGAGGAAACTTGACTCATCAGTTCACCAGTTAGCTTGGTTATTAATGTAGAGAGATTTCTTTCTTTCTTACAGCTGAGTTATGTTCAGTGCACCCCAGGTATCTAGTGTAGTCAGAGAGGTGTGAGGTCAGAAACCTGCCTTCCAAATGTGTAGACTCTTGGATACAATGGGAAAGCCATAAAGGCCACAGAAAATTTCCAGAGGAAGGGCTGCTGTAGAACACTCCTTATTTGGACTTCCAACATCTAGCTCCATTTTCTCTCCATTCAGCTTGCTAAAGCCAAAACAGATTAGTGACTTGGACATCACAAGGCCTGGGGTTAAAAATCTGGCTTTGCCACTCTCTGGTGATGTGACTCGGGGCAGGTCATTAGCCGAGGGTTAGAGGAGATGAGCTAAGGGCTCCTCAACCTGTAGTGCTGTGTGATTCTAATGTTACCATAGCCAGAAGGGCACCCAGACCAAAAGAGCAAGCTGCACCCCTAATTGCAGTTGTATGTTTATCTTCTCCCCTCCTCGCTCCACCCATTCCTTACCACAGCTTATTAGAAGGGGTTTATGAAAAGGCTCTAATCCATGCTCCTGGGCCTTGGCCGCTCGGATGGAAGGTTTAGAACCAGAAAACTCACTTTGTACAAGTGCAGTGGCTGTGATAAATCAGCTTAAGTCTCCGTAATCACTTTTTCACTTTTACCAATTATGCGAGGCTGCTTCGCGACCAAAGTTAAAACCAAGGAGGAATTTAAAGAAGCCTCATTTTCCTTGTCTCATTAAATTAAAAACTTGAAAGGTGATTCACGTGGTGGTTCTCCCCACCCCCATTAGTCAACCGAAAATTACAGGGCCTTTTAGGAGCTCGAG
>PVKY010015263.1:0-10247 GCA_004027775.1 Bradypus variegatus | reverse complement strand
TCCCATGTAGTGAGGAGGTCAGTGAGTTCACCTGCCAAGTTGGCTTAGCTAGAGAGAGAGAGGCCACATATGAGCAACAAAGAGGTACTCAGGGGGAGACTCTTAGGCACAATTATAAGCAGGTTCAGCCTCTCCTTTGCAGTAACAATCTACATAATCTACGTAATAGAGGGTTTGACACATCAAACTGCCAGTCCTCAAAGTTTGTGAGAACATCAGCAACACTGCATTTGATTTTATGTTCATATCCTTGCCCATTTTTCTATTGGGTTGTTTGTTGTTTTAGTTTCCTTGACTGCTCAAAGTAATACCATGAAACAGTTTGGCTTAAGCAATGAGAATTTATTTGCTACAGTTTTGAGGACAAGAAAATGTCCAAGTAAAGGCATCATCAAGGTGATGCTTTCTTCCCCAAAAGTTGCTGGCAATCCTTGGCTCCTCTGCCGCATAGTGGGCACCTGCTGGTCTCTCCCTTCTCTTCTGGGTTTTGTTGATTTCAGCTTATTGCTCCCTTGGCTTTCTCTATATATATTTCCTTGTTTTTCTCTGTGTGTATTCTCATTCTGTTTATAAAGGACTCCAGTAATAGGATTAAGACCCATCCTGAATGAGGTGGGTCATACATTAACTGAAGTAGCCTTGTAAAAAGATCCTGCTTACAATGGGTCCACACCCACAGGAATGGATTAAATGTAAGAACATGTCTTTCTGAGGTACATACAGCTTCAAATGACCACGTTGGTCTTTTTTTTTTTAATATTCATTTTATTGAGATATATTCACATACCACACAGTCATACAAAAGAAATCATACATTAGATTGTTCACAGTACCATTACATAGTTGTGCATTCATCACCAAAATCAATCCCTGACACCTTCATTCGGTCTTTTTTTTTTTCCCCTAGGAGGTCTTAATATATTAGGGTGATTATCCCTTTATGATATGAGTTTGACCAGTGCAGGAACCAACACAATCTGGCAAGGAGTCCAGAGTGTTTTACTCAAAGTTGTGGGATAAGTCCTCTGTTGGATCAAGGATGAACAAGACCATCAAGGCAGGTTGTATCTTCTTAACAAGAAAGCACATTGTAGACAGGCAAGCTTCCCTCTGTCTGTCTGTATAGCTTATTATGGAACCTCTAGGGCACAAGAAGCCCAGATACCATGAGAGTATGCAAGTATTTATACTTTCCTCCAGCAAGAGGAGCTAGAGTTGCCTCCTACTTGCTGTGCTTAATCACCTGTCCAGTTCTATTGTGTGTTGTCCCTCTGGACTGTGTAAGGATTCTGATCACGATTCATTGATTTTTGTAGTTCTCTCTGTCTAGTAATCACTATCTTCTGTGGAAAATCTTTTGTTCTGATCTGCTGGAGTGCCAAGTGCTTTCATTTGGTGTCACTGAAGTCATTGACCAGTAGAGTTGTAAGTATAGTTTTCTAGCTTGTCTTCTTGTATTGCTGAATAACAAGTATCTTGTTATTATGTATTCAAATTTATCAGGCTTCTAAGGTTTGAGTCATACTGAGAAAGGGCTTCCCCACAAAATCTGAATTGTTTATAGGGAAGGGTAAACGTTTGGAAGAGCTGCAGGGTGGGTAATGGAAACCAGCTATGGCTGCACAAAAGCATCTCCAAGGAGTGCCAAGAGTCAAGCTTGGTGACTCAAATCAGGAAGGAAAAATTCCAGTCTGGATCTCCAGGTTCAGAAATTGGCAGGGCTGTTGAGGCTTGAAATAGGGGGAGCAAGCGAAGGGTGCTGGTAACAGGTAGCTGAAATGATTGACCAAAGGGCCTAAGGTATGCAGGGACAAAGGTGAATCACAACAGAGTAACAGGAAGGGTTCAAGGCTCTGGAAGCCCAATGAGGTACAACAGCAGATAGTGCAGGAGTCAGAGAAGAAGAGGCATGGGAGGAAAGGACTATAGGTTCATGATTTCAGAAAGAGGGGTATTCCAGGTTGATGGCAAAGGCCAGAGGGTGAGCATGGGAGAAGACAACAAGGATAAAGAGAAAAGAATGGCCCTGAGGTGGGGAAGTCAAGGAACCATGAAGGAGTGAAGGAAGGGAGATAGTTGGGTGATCTGTGGTATCTTCCATGGTGGTAACACATGTCGAAGTTGAAAGGAAGACCAAAATCCAGAGGTAATGCTTAACTCAGAACTTCTCAGCCCTGGCTGCACATTATAATCACTAATGACTGCAGCTCCCATATGGACCAATTTCTGGGAGTGGGACCCAGGCATCAATCACTCCAATGTTAGCTGGGGGTTTGAGTCACCATCCTGGCGTAAGTCTTCATTCATTTAACTGTCCATTGAAGAAGGAGAGCATGAGAAAAACAGGATTGAGAAATCCTGTCAGTTATCTTAGTCTAATTGCAAGGATTTCATAACCTTTCTATCTGCCATGGAATTGTGTGTCATCACAGTGCTACACCAGGTACAGCATAACCGTCCCCAGCTGGGATCAGACTTGATTTCTGGTCTCACCTCTGTTCTTGATTAGCTCAGATCCTGTGCAGCCTCAGGATAGATCCAGGGGTGAGCCTGGGCTCAGAAATGTCATTCTGGCAGCATGTCAAGTCATGATGAGTCAAATGTCAGGTAGCAAGATGTCTTCCAGGTAAGGTGTGTGGAGATGAGAGACACTGAGGTCACTAGAGATAATTGCAGTTAATTACAGCCTTCCTGCAACATATAACATTTATAACTGCTGTTGCAAAGCCTATTAAAATTGTATGAGGAGCCAATAGCCCTCCTTGCAGAAATGGGAAAGCCAATCATTAAATTCATGTGGAAGGATAAGGGGCCCCAAATAGCCAAAACCATCTTGAAAAGAAGAACAAGTTGGAGGACTCACACATCCCAATTTCAAAACTTATTACAAAGCTACAGAAACAAAACAATGTGATACTGGCACAAGAACAGACATATAGAGCAATGGAGTAAAATTGAGAGGTCACAAATAAAGCCATGCATCTATGGCCAACTGATTTTTCACAAGGGTGCTAAATCCACTTGATGAGAATAGTCTCCTCAACAAGTGGTGCTAGGAAAACAGGATATCAACATGCAAAAGAATGAAAATGGACCTTACCTCACACCATATACAAATTTAACTCAAAATGGATCAATGACATAAATACAGAACTAAAACCATAAAACTCCTAGAAGAAAACAGGAAAATACCTTCATGACCTTGTAGAACACAATGGATTCTTAGACTTTACACCAAAAGCACACGCAACAAAAGAAAAAAATAGATAAATCAGGCTTTATCAAAATTGAAAACTTTTGTGCGTCAAAGGATAGTATCAAGAAAGTAACAGTTAACCTACAGACTGGGAGAAAATATTTGGAAATCACGTATCTCATGAGGGTTGAATATCCATAATTTATAAAGAACTCCTACAACTCGGCACAAAAAGACAAGGAGCTGAATTTAAAAATGGGCAAAGGGCTTGAATAGACATTTCTTCAAAGAAGATATACAAATAGCCAATAAGCACATGGAAAGATAGTCAATATCATTAACGTTTAGGGAAATGCAAATCAAAACCACAACAAGGGGCTGCCTGGAAGATGACAGAATTAAGTGAGGCAGAGCCAACTTCTCCTCCATGAAAGAAGCTAGAGAAAAGGCAGAGAATGCCCAGGACAGTGGTTTCAGGGTGTGGGTGGCCAGAGAGGGACTTCTGCAATACATGGTGGGGACTTGGATGAAAAAGCAGAGGGACTGCATATGAAAGGACAGGGTGAGTTTATTCAGCTGGGATCACTCTGGGAGCTGGTAGCAGCAAGACAGACATTGAGTAGCTCTCCACTCCTGTACACCCATCTCAGCAATTAACTGGGGAGATAATCCTCAGTCTCATGGCTGGGAGTTCCCATGAGAGAACCCAGGAAACAGTGGACCAGTGTTGACCACATTTACTCTCCATCCACAGAAGTCCATGGTGTGCAAGGACGAGAGACGGTGACGGGCAAAGCGGGCCACAGGGAAGCACCAGGAGCCCCTCCGACACCGCAGAGGCTCAGGGTGCAGTAGGCAGGGAGCAGGGGATCTTTGGGCTGGGGGATGAGATGTATGGTCCCAAGCCCAAGAGTGATCCACTCAGAGGTCTGGGAATCATAAGACCTACAGTGCCCTTAAGCAGACTCCCTGCCAAACTGCACAGGGCCCATGCCAGACCTCCAGGGCTGTCAGTCCCCAGTGCACAGGGAGAACTGCTGTACTGATTGGATTTCCACCTGCTTTGGACCCCACCCAGCACACAGGCAGAGTTGGGGAAAAGCTGGCTTGAGTGTGAGAGGTGGCTCAAGAGCACCATCTGCTGGGAAGTCAGGGAAAGTGCACTCCAGCAAGCTGTGGCTTTGCCAAATATACATACATGAATGTTCAAAAAATCCTGCATTTCCCAAAATAACCTTATCAAGATAAGCAAATGCCCTGAAGCCAACAAAAATCACAAAGCACGTGACAACAAAAGACTATGGACAAGCCAAAAGACCTAATTTTTTTCCAAAGGGTTTATTTATTTATTTATTTTTTTAATATTCATTTTATTGAGATATATTCACATACCACAGTCATACAAAACGAATTGTACATTCAGTTGTTCACAGTACCATACATAGTTGTACATTCATCACCTAAATCAATCCCTAACACCTTCATTTAGCACACACACAAAAATAACAAGAATAATAATTAAAGTGAAAAAGAGCAATTAAAGTAAAAAAGAACACTGGGTGCCTTTGTCTGTTTATTTGTTTGTTTATTTGTTTCCTTCCCCTATTTTTCTACTCATACATCCATAAACTAGACAAAGGGGAGTCTGGTCCTTATGGCTTTTCCAATCCCATTGTCACCCCTCATAAGCTACATTTTTATACAATTGTCTTCAAGATTCATGGGTTCTTGGTTGTAGTTTGATAGTTTCAGGTATCTATCACCAGCTACCCCAATTCATTATAACCTAAAAAGGATTGTCTATATTGTGCATAACAGTGCCCACCAGAGTGGCCTCTCGGCTCCTTTTGGAATCTCTCAGCCACTGAAGCTTATTTCATTTCCTTTTACATCCCCCTTTTGGTCAAGAAGATGTTCTCCGTCCCACAATGCCGGGTCTACATTCCTCCCTGGGAGTCATATTCCACATTGCCAGGGAGTGTCTGATCCCCTGGGTGTCTGGGTGTCTGATCCCATGAAGAGGGGAGGGCAGTGATTTGAACCATACCCTTTTAAACAACCAGTGGGTCAAGGAAGAAATTATAGGAGAAATTAGTAAATATCTCAGGGCAAATGACAATGAAAGCACAACAAATCAAAACATATGCGATGCAGCAAAGATGGTCTGAGAGGGAAATGTATTGCCATAAATGCCTATATTAAAAGAGAAGAATGAGCAGAAATTGAGAAATTAACTGTTTACCTGTAGGAACTAGAGAAAGAATTGGAAACTAACCCCAAAGCAAATAGAAGGAAAGAAATAACACAGATTAGAACATAAATAAATAAAATTGAGAACATGAAAACAGTTGAGAGAATCAACAAAACCCAAAGTTGATTATTTGAGGAAATCAATAAAATTGATGGGCCCTTAGATATGCTAATGAGAGAGAGAGAGAGGATGCAAATAAATAATACCAGAAATGGGAAAGGGGACATGTTTCAGTTTGCTAGTGCTCCTGCTATGCAAAATACCAGTATTGGATTGGCTTTTATAAAGGGTATTTATTAGGTCACAAATTTACAGTTTTAAGGCCATAAAAATGTCCAAATTGAGGCATCAACAAGAACATGCCTTCACGGAAGAAAGGCCAGTGGTGTCTGGACTAACTCTGTCAGCTCTGAAGGCATGTGGCTGGCCTCTACTGATACTTTGCCCCAGGGTTCTGATTTAAAAAAGGCTTTCTCCAGAATGTCTCTGGGTTTGTCTCTCAGAGTCTTCTGTTCCTGTACATCTAAGCATCTCGGGGTCATCTCAGTTTCTCTAGAGCAAACTCTGGGCTGGCATCGCCAAACATCTCTGAGTATCTCCAAGTGTCAGCATTGGTGTCAGCTTTTAACTGGTCTCCAAACTGTCCCTGACTACCCTCTGTGTGAGCTCTCCTTAAAGGACTTCAGTGGTCTAATAAAGACCCACCCTGAGTGGGAGGTGCCCACACCTCCATGGAAATAATTCAATCAGTGGTTCCACACTAATGAATAGACTAATCAGTGTCCCCCCACAAGATTGCATTGAAGAATATGGCTTTTCTGGGGAAACTCATATGTCCAAACCAGCACAGGACAACAGGACATAAAAGAAGGAGATAGAGAATACTATGAGCAACAATATGCTAACTAATGACACAACCTATACAAAATGGACAACTTCCTAGAAAAGCATGAACAACCAATTTAGTCCTGAGAAGAAGTAGAAGACCTTGTGCCAGTTTAAATATATTATGTCCCTCAGAAAAGGCTGTATTTTTTAATGCAGTCTTGTAGGGACAGATGTTATTAGTGTTGATTAGATTGGAATCCTTTGATTGTTTCCATGGAGATTTGATGTATAACTGTGAGTGAAACGTTTGGATGATTTCCATGGAGTGGAGGTGTTACCCCACCTAATCAGGGTGGGTATTAATTAGATCACTGGTGTCATATAAAGGGATTCACATACAGAAGGACCTCAGAGCAACTAAGAGTGATATTTTGGAGGAGCTGCAGCTTACAGAGACATTTTGAAGACAGCTGTTGAAAGCTGACATTTTGGAGAAAGCCGTTTTGAAAGACAACCAGGAAGCAAAGGGAGAAGACACCAGCCATGTGCCTTCCCAGACAACAGAGGTGTTCCAGACGCCATTGGCCATCCTTTGCTGAAGGTGCTCTTTTCTTGATGCCTTAGTTTGGACACTTTTGTGGCCTTAAGACTGTAACTTTGTAACCAAATAAACCCCTTTTATAAAAGCCAATCCTACAATACCCACCAGAAATTAACAAAGCTTAGAATGACTATGGTTTGTTCATTTCTGGTGGGTATGGTAGGAACAAGTTCACAGAAATGCTACTATATTAGGTTACTTTCTTAGGGTAGAGTAGGAACATGTTGGAAGTAAAACAGTTATATTAGGTTAGCTGTCTTATTCCCTTGTTTTGGTTTCTTTGAAATGTTTTGTGTTTTTTTTTTGCTGAGTTTTAATTTAAAACACTTTTATTAGTCATAATGAATTATAAAACTTTGATAGTTAAATTGTACTATCATTTATGAGGCATTTATTCAAAATATGTAGAGTTGAAATAAAACTTTGCATACTTGTCCTTTCTGTTCTCCAATTCTGAGCAAAATTATGAAGAGAGGATCAAACATATTTGTAAAGCAAAACCCAACTGGGTTAGAAATGAAATATTAAGAGACTGACGTCTACACACAGCTGTGCTGTAAGAGCATAGGTGGTTTTCGCTCATGTTTTGGGTATGAAAGGAATTCAGCACGTCTCACAAGAAACAAAAGCAGGTGCTGAACCACTGAAAGCCCCAATCAGTTATTTTTAGCATGCCTTGTAATGTTTCTGTCTCCTGGTTTCTTGTCTTCTGTTCGTGAATCTTGAACAGGTAACCACTTGAGGGGATGTCAGCGATAGATGGGCCATGGGGGAAGTGTCAGCAAACACAAAAAAGCAAATCCGGCCATAACTATGTAGACAGTCCATCCGACCTGTTCAGCCGCGTGCCTGTAGATAAATCCAACTATCGCAGAAAAAAGAGTCATTCCCTGAAACATCGCTTCAGCTAGCTTCTGGCCCTTGTAATCCATTGGCGTGGGCAGAGAGCCCAGAGGTCCAGCATGCTGGGCCGGGGAGACGCGCCACAGGGCGCAAGAGGCGGGCGGCGGGGGGCGAGGACGGCCGCATTTCAGCGAAGATCAGGGCTGCAGTTGGGGCTGCGCGCCGTCTGGCTGGCCTGCTGAGCCAGGGAGTGCGATCGAAATGTTTTTCATTGTAAGCTTTAAAAAAATTTTTTTATATACTTAATTAGAAAAAAACAATGAAAAAAATATGTAGAGACCCCCTGAGGAGCTGGGGGAGAAGGCAGGGGTATCGGGTGTCCTCACCTCAATGATTGCTGATGTGCTCACAGACATTGGGGACTGGTGGTTTGATGGGCTGCACCTTCTATCACTGGACTTGCCCTTGGGAAGACTGTTGCTGCAAAGGAGAGGCTAGGCCTGCTTATAATTGTGCCTAAATGTCTGCTCCTGAATGCCTCTTTGTTGCTCGGATGTGGCCCTCTCTCCCTAGCTAAGCCAACTTGGCGGGTGAAAGCACTGCTCTCCCCTTCATGTGGGATCTGACACCCAGGGGAGTAAATCTCCGTGGCAACATGGAATATGACTCCTGGGAAGGACTCTAGACCCCAAATCGTAGAATGGAGAGCATCTCCCTGAGCAAAAGGGGGATGTGAAAGGAAATGAAGTAAGCTTCGGTGGCTGAGAGATTCCAAAAGCAGCCGAGGGTCCCTCTGGTGGGCACTGTTAGGGACGACATAGACAACCCTTTTTAGGTTCTAATGAATTGGGGTAGCTGGCGGTAGATACCTGAAACTATCAAACTACAACCCAGAACCCATGAATCTTGAAGACAATTGTATAAAAATGTAGCTTATGAGGGGTGACAATGGGATTGGGAAAGCCATAAGGACCAGACTCCCCTTTGTCTAGTTTATGGATGGATGAGTAGAAAAATAGGGGAAGGAAACAAACAAACAGAGGCACACAGTGTTCTCTTTTACTTTAATTGCTCTTTTTCACTTTAATTATTATTCTTGTTATTTTTGTGTGTGTGGTAATGAAGGTGTCAGGGGTTGATATTGGTGATGAATGCACAACTATGTAATGGTACTGTGAGCAATTGAATGTATGATTTGTTTTGTATGACTGCATGGTATGTCAATATATGTCAATAAAATGAATATAAAAAAAGAAAAAATCATGTCATCTGCGTATAGCGTTTAATTCTTCCTTTCCAATCTGGATGCCTTTTCTTTCTTTTTCTTGCCAAACTGCTCTGGCCAGAACATCCAGGACAATGATGAATAGCAGTGATGAAAGCAGGCATCTTTGATTTATCCCTGATCTCATCATGAAAGCATTTATTCTTTCACCATTGAGTATGATGCTTGCTATGCATTCTTTGCTTCGTTAGTTTGCTTTCAATCGTGAAAGTGTATTGGATTTTCTCAAAAGGATTTTCTGCAGCAATTCATGGGATTACATTTGTTTTTCATTCTTGAACAAATGTTGCATGTTACTTTGCTTTTTTATAGAGTATTTTCAGAAATTTCCGTTAGAGAATTTCTAGTTTATAGAAAACTTACGTGCATATTTCATGCCAGGCTGTGGCTTATCTTTTCATTTTATTAACAGTGCCTCTTGCAGAACAAAGTTTTTTTCCTTTATTTGTTTATTTTAATAAAGTCAAATTTATCTTTCTTTAAAAAACACAAGTCATGCTTTTGGTATTTGGTATAAAATGTTATTGCCATATTCAATGTCGCCTAAATTTTCTCCCATGATTTATGTGGTAGAAGTTGTGTTTTTTTTAGTTCTATATTTATGACAGTTTTTGCGTGAATTTTTGTGAAAGTAGTAAAGTCTATGTTCAGTTTCCATTTTTTTACATTTTGTGTTGCTTTTCCTAGCACCATTTGTTTTAAAAACTATACTTCCTCCCTTGAATTGCCTTTGGTCCATTTCAAAGATTATTTGACTATTGACTGTATATTCTTTGCTCTCTTTCTTTTCCAATTTTCTCCTTGTCTGGTGTTTCACCACTACCGTAGAGTTTTAATCCCTAAACCTTTATAGTGAGTCACTGTTGGTTAATTTTTTTATATTGAACCAGTCTTGCATTCTTGGGTTAAATCTTGCTTGGCCCTGTTGTATAAGTATTTAACTATGCCGTTGGATTTTTTTGCTAGTGTGTTCTTCAGGATTTTGCGTCAACTTCAAATTTACTATAGGTCTTTTATAGGCGTGTCCTGCACCCTGCGGCCTCTGGGGATGTCTCACAAACTGACTTGAAAGCGCACATGCCTGCCACCCCCTCAGCGTGGCTGGAAGTGTCCAGGCTCCTTCCCCCAGCATGGCAGCATCCTCACATCACCCCCAGCTGCTGAGTGGGGGCTCCCTCGGTGGCCCCCCTCATCCAGAAAGACTGCCACTCCTCCCCACATGGACGGTTCAGGGATTCCCCCC